>PITA01002516.1:0-159382 GCA_004023965.1 Spilogale gracilis
GTGGAAAGAGCCAAGGTGCCCATCAACAGATGAATGGATAAAGAAGATGTGGTACATATATACAATGGAATACTACGCCTCCATCAGAAAGGATGAATATCCAACTTTTGTAGCAACATGGACTGGACTGGAAGAGATTATGCTGAGTGAAATAAGCCAAGAAGAGAAAGTCAAGTATCACATGGTTTCACTTACTTGCCGTGCATGAGGGGTAACCTGGAGGACAGTGGGAGAAGGAAAGTAAATGGGAAGTAGGGTAATCCAGGGAAAGAAACGAAACAACAGAGACTTTGGACACAGAAACAAACTGAGGGACTTGGAGGGAGGGGGATGGAGGGATGGGAGAGCCTGGTGGTGGGTACTGGGGACACCTAAAGTGTGGAACACTGTGTGTGGGGAATGGGGAATGAATCTTGGAACACTGGAAAAAAAATTTAAGTAACAATAAAAAAAACAACAACAACAACAACAAAAAAAACCTTATCTTTATTCCCCTCAGGGTACCACCAAAAGGAACAATAGTATCAGTTATTTTTGTGGTAGTAAAATCTGCAGAATTTCCTTTATCAAAACAAGAGTATATATAATGTACTTAGACATTGGGATATTTTTATAAATACTATGTAAAATGTAAAATAGTTACTTTTCATGGACAAAGACACAACATTTAGAGAGATTTTGGAGAAAAAGGAGTAAAAATTAACAATCTGCAAAATTTCTTACTCTTGGAATCTAAAAACATGCCAAGACCCTATGAACTTGTTTTTCACAGCCTTTATTTGGCAAAGATAGAAACATAAAAGACGTTGTAACAAATTCATTCTTTAATTATGTTTCAGAGAGATTTGTGATGTGGTATTTTCCTGCTTGTGAAGCTTGCATTGGTTTCCACAATGTATAAAATGTTGATGAACACAAAAATTTCCACAAAATCATCTCCAATTTCATTTCCAGTAAAACCACATTTCAAGGTGCCAGCCACTATAAATTAATTATTAAATATGAATGTCTGTAACATATTAGTGGGACAAGTTGTAAATGAAATGGAAGAGAAAATAAACACAGGGAAATAAAGAAGAAATAACCCTAAAATGCAAATAGTAGAAACTAATTGTCCTGTGTATTGGGTTCATCACTTGTGAATTTAGTGATACAAATTTAGTGATGCAAATTACCAAATCTATTTGCCTCAACACTGTCATTTGTAAATAGAAACAGTAATATTACCAAGCTTTTAGTGTTACTTGAGCATTAATTAATGTATGTACAATTTTCAGAATAGTACCTGGCAAATATTACATTTTCATATCAGTATTTTAAAATAAGGTCCTTTTTTATTTATTATGCTACTATTCTTTTAAATTTGATTATTAAAGTGACCTGAGAGATTAAAGGTTGCTTAATAATTTAAAATATTGACTTTCAGATGCTTAAATGTGCTCTGTCATTGAGGCTTATATGCATTTCAATATTTGGGTACAATCCGTTATAAAGACTAATATCTAGCTGTCTATTGCTCTCTGACAAAGAACAGAGCACCTCTTACATTTATGTGATAGTTTACTCAAATTAGCTTTGTACAAACACAGGATCATTTAGAGCTCATCAAAGAGCAACTCACTGTTAGATTCCAGTGGTACTAAAATCTCTTAATCAGAGTGTTAATGTACTCTATTTACTAGTTTTATGTCTTGAGTAGGAGGCACATGTATTTTCATTTCTCGTCCTGAAAAAAGTTGAGAAACTTCATTTATTTATGCAGTTTATGCATTTCATTTTGTGAAGTGCCTAATTAAGTTATTGTTCATATTCCTATTGGCTTGTCTGTCTTTTTTGTTTGTTCATTTATAGAAGTCTATGTGTCTATATGTCTCTCCTGTATTATCTAATCCATCTTTTGTCATGTGTACCGATTGCAAATATATTTTCCCACTTCATAGTATCTGTTTTCACTCTTGTTATGGTATTTTTAAAAAATCTTTATATTGTTCAGTTTATTTTTTTTTCTTTTGGGTTAATCAATTTTTAAATCTTATTTAAGAAGTCATTGTGTTCCCAGTATCATGAAGATATGGGTCTATGTTGTTTTTGAGAGACTCTAGGTTTATACTTGATATTTAGATACACAGATTATCTTAAATTGATTTTTGCATATGGTGTAACTGTAAGGGAAGCGTCTATCATCTACCGATTGATCAATCGATCATCTATCTACACACACACATATACCCAAATACAAACCATTATATTATATTTCCATTTTAATATCAAATTGGCATGGCACTATTCATTGTGAACACCATACTTTCTTCTTTGTATTTCTTTATCATCTCTGTCATAAACTGTGTTATGAGTGTCTGTTTCTAGATGATATTATTTTGCTTTTGGTAGTTTGTCTAGATTTGAATCAATACCACACCAAAGTAATAATTATACCTTTCTAAGTCTCAATATCTGTTTTATAACACACCCAGTTTCATTCTTCTTTATGATTGTTTTAGCCATTCTTAACCTTTGAACATGTATATGAATTTTACTTTATTTTATCTTTTTTTAAAAAGATTTAATTTATTTGTATGACAGAGATAAATACAGCTAGGGGAGTGAGAGAGGGAGAAGCAGGCTCCTCGCTGAGCAGGGAGGCTGATGCGGGGCTTGATCCCGGGACTCCGGACTCCTGACCCGAGCTGAAGGCAGATGCTTAACGACTGAGCCACCCAGGTGTCCCCTAAACTTGCATATGAATTTTAGAATCAATTTATCATTTCCAACCAAAGAACACACACTGTAATTTTAATTTTAAGCCCATTAAGTATATAGAATGATTTTGGAAGAAGCAATATATTAAAAATATTGAATATTCCTGGGGCGCCTGGGTGGCTCAGTTGGTTAAGCGACTGCCTTCGGCTCAGGTCATGATCCCGGAGACCGGGGATCGAGTCCCACATCGGGCTCCTTGCTCGTCGGGCAGCCTGCTTCTCCCTCTCTTACTCCCCCTGTTCCCTCTCTGGCTGTGTTTCTCTCTGTCAAATAAATAAAATCTTTAAAAAAATAATATTGAATATTCCTAACAGAGTACATGTTATAACTATTTAGTACTTCTTTTCTTTCATTCAATAATATTTGTATTTTTTAATAAAGAGCTCTTGCTATCAATTTACAAGATTTATTCGTAGCTAGAGGTGTTTGTTAATATTAGCATAAATTGTATAAATTCTAATTTTTTTATTTTTTTGTTCCAGGTACACTGAATTATCATTTTTAATCTTGCTATATTGCTGAATTCATCTCTGTTTATCCCAAAAAATGTTTGTGCTTCTACACATACCATCAACCTGTGATGAATAATGCCAATTTATTTTCTTTCATCACAATCATTATAAATTTAATTATTCTTTCTGTTATACTGCTCTGGCTAGACTGTGCAGTGAAGTGTAAGGTGAAAGCAGTTATAACATTTCCTCGTTCCTTGTCTCTAGAAAAATGTTTTCAATAATTCATTACTTAGTATAATGATTCCTGAAGAATTTTGATACATAATCCCGTTCAGATTAAGGAAGTGGTCTTCTATTCCTGGTTTGTTTATATTTTAATTTTCATTTTTTTTTCTGTAAGATGAATGATTATTGTTAAATATTGAACTTTATCAAATTCCTTACATCTAACGCATTAACATGTAACGTTGTTAGGTTTTAACCAGTCTAACATTTGTCTTATAATTGAGGATTTTATCCATTTACGTTTTTTAGAGATTTATTTATTCGTTTGAGCGGGGAGAGGGGCAGGAGTAGAGGGAGAGAGAGGAACTCCAGCAGACTCCCTGCTGAGCGAGGAGTCTGGCAACGGACTTGATCCCACTGCCCTGTGATCTCTACCTGAGCCTAAATTAAGAGTCAGATGTTTAGTGAGCTGTACCACCCTGTCCATTTACATTTAAAATAAATTTTCTTTATTGAGCTTAAATCTACTATCCTATTATTTGTTTTTTATTTGATACATATATGCTTTTTGTCCCCTTTATTTTCCTCTTTTGATATAACCAATGATATTTTATTATTTCTTTTCTCCTTCTATTAGCATGTTGATTGTATATGCCTTTGTTATTTGTCCAGAGGTTAAGCTAAATGTTACAACATGCATTCTCAAACAATTAGAGTCTAATATAAACAACCAATTTAAACATTTTCCTGATTTTTCTAGAGCCTTAAAGTACTTAATCCATTTACTAGTTTCCCTTCTTTTGGTCATTACCTTGTAATTTAATTGTATGTAATTATTTCAACCCTATGACATTTATTATTGTTAATATTGCTTTTACTGTGGTTTTGAATTGATATTTATTTAAACTTATCTACATATTTAACCTCGAAGGTATTTGAATTATAACATTTTTGTCTAAAATCCTTTTCCTTTTTTCTAAAGAATCATTTTACTATTTTTTTTAGTAATGGTGTGCTAGCAATAAATTCTTTGTTTGTTATTCATTGTTTTCTTCAAGCATTTTAATAATTTCATTGCATTAGTTTTGGGCTTCCATTATTGCTATTTAAAAAAATTAATTTGTCATTCTTGTTATTTTGAAGACAACAGATTTTTTTCCCTGGTTGCTGATTCTGCTTTGGTTTTTGCATTTTCATCCCGATATGCTTCAGAGTTCTTTACTTTATGCATATCCCATCTAGAGTTTATAGAAATTTTTAATCTGTACCTTAGTGTCTTAATTTAACATTGGCAAATTCTTGGTGACTTTCAATATCTCTTCGGTACCTTCTTTTTCTCTTCACCTTCTAAAACTTAAATTGAACATATGTTACACTCTTTTATTTTATCCCATATATCTCTTAACATTCTGTTCTGAATTATTTATATAATTTTTTCTCTGGCTTGGATTCTAGATTTTTTGAATGATCTATCTTCCTATTAATCAGTTATTTTGTTCTGAAGAACCAGGAAGTTCTTCATTTCAATTATTTTATTCCTAGTTCTAAAATTTCTATTTTAGCCATTTTTATACATTTCACACTCTTTTCTTCATTATTTTCTTTCTATCTTGATCATAGTTATCTCAAGATTATTGCTATTTATCAGAGTTATCTCAAGGTTATTGCTATTCTCTTCAATATTGGTATCCCATATTGGACCATTAATTTGTCTAATCTTTCTTTTGTTTATAATTATCTGGTCCTGTCTTTTGGTGTGCCTGGTATTGGTAAAATGTCATTAAAATTTGAATATTGTGTATAAAATGTATAGTGTTTCAATAATTTTTTTTTCTCTTTTAGACCAAATTTATATTTTTCTTTGCTAGAGTTTGGCCTAGTTTCTTCTTCAACAGATTAGACATTGAAGTGTATTCACGTCAAGTTGCTGTTTTCATGCAGCTGTATTCACTTCTGCTACCTAACTGCTGTAGAATAACCTTCTAGCAGTTCCAGCTCCGAACCTGAGCTGCTAAAAAGCCCTTTCATGGGATGGGTTAAGAACTGTGCCTAAGCACTACAAGATACAGGAAACTCATTTCTGCTTTTCCAAGGCTTTCTGCTTAGCCTCTTAGACTCTCATCTGTATATTAGATAATGGCAAATAAAATTTGAGGGAAAGCTAACTATTGAATTAACCATGTGTTGGGGAGCACGAATTCCTGTCCCATCAGAGATCCTTCTGGCTGGACCAAGAATCAAATTGATACACTACAGATTAATAGGAGAAAATCAAATTTACTAGGGGTACACACTGGGAATCTACATAGACATGGAAATTCCAAAGACAGGTAAAATGAGATAGATATGTTATTCTGAACTAAGGAGAAGTGGATAAGTGTCTGGGAATTCAGAGGGAAGGAATGCACTTCATAGGGTGATAAGAAGAGATGTTTGGTAATTATATGTTTAGCCTACCATACAGATGGGTCACTCAGATAAAATTTATCTCTGTTAACCCTTATTCTGGGAAGGACCCCTCAATTTAGATTCTTCTATGTAGTTAAGGAAGAGACAAAAACTTCTCTTGAGTCCACAGGGACTCAAGTGTCTTCAGGACAAAATAATCTACATGCCAAAGAGGCACATTCTTGGAGGGGGGGGGTTATCCTGAATCCTTCACATGTCTTTTTTCTGTATTTGTGGTACTTAGACAGCCAATTCCTGGAGATAGTAAAGGACTCACACACAAACATGTCTTTCGTATGCAAATAAACAAATCCAGAGCCCAAATCTCCCAACTTTCTTTATTGGGCTCTTACCCTATGAGCCACTGTTGCTCTGCCCCAGTCACTCCAGCATCAGCTACCAGACAACAAAGCACAGCCCTTATACCCCAGAGCCTACTGCTATTATTCAAACTAGTCAGTCCTAAACCTGCTTCTCTTTCTTGCCCATTTATTCTCATGAAAGCCACCGTAAAGTCTCTTGGTGACATTTCATCCTCACTCCCTCCACCTCCTAACCATTCCTGATGCTTCTCCATGTGTGCCCTTTGACCTAAGACATAGTGTACCCCCTCCTTTAAAGATCTGTGTGTATAGCAAACTATCTTTTCAATGACAGTCGTTCCCTGATCTCTTGGCCTCACCATATGTGAATAATAAGAAAGTCTACATTGTCATACATGTATTGAATCATTTCTTGACCATTCTCTTCACATCAGACTCCTGACCCCCTAGAGATTCCAATTTCTCTGTCTCTGTTTCTGTGAGAAAAACAAAGGATCTGATCGTTTCTGTGCCCTCAGGAGTAATCCTCTCAGTCCTTCATTCAAAAGTTCACTCACTTATTACTTTCCCATATTTGGAAAATGTACCAAGGAAATAGTGGCTTGTTAAGGTCTGGCTGTCCCTACAACCACTTGTCAGTGCTGAACTGTCCTGGATTTTGGTATAATATTTTTTCAAGTATCTGAGTACTAAATCTATTATCATTACCCTATACATACCAAATCCTAGGCACTTACATAAGCCATGGTTTCTCCTTCCACCTGACCCCATATACAAAAATGTTCATTGATCCAGCTTTCTAGAATTCTCAATTTATCACTAGCATTGGTATTTTTGTTGCTATATGACTGATGTGTAACACAATTCTAGAATCCCATTCTCAAGATATGCTATCTAAGCTAGTTTTCAGTTTATTTTTTTCCCAACCCATATCATATTTTTCATTTCATTTATATCACTAACTGTTTGCATCAGTTTCTCAATTAAGAAAAATACATAATAGGACCATGGTCACACATCCCTAATATTCACAGGCTTATATCTTAAATGTAACATAGCAATCCTGCATATCTCACTTCTATAACACACTCATGCAACGTTCTTTATCTCTATTGCATTGTTTTATTATTCTTTCATCTGTAATTGATACTGTAAAACCTTTTGGCCCTATCACAGTTAGCCTTACTCAACAGTTCATGAACACTTGAAATTTGGTGCCTTTGAAAATCTTTACTCAGTCACTTTTAAATTATTACTTAAGTTGTCTCCCTGCTATAGACAGTGGATATTTTTAATTACATGATACTTTTTCTTAATTTCACCACTTAACTTCAAGGTGAAAGTTTCAAAATTTCTAAATTTTATGGTAAGTTCCATGCATGCCAGAAGTTGGGATCGATGACAACACGTCAGAAGGCAAGACATTTTCTTCAAAATCAAGGACAAGTTAACATACCTTGGGTCTCCTACCCTGAAAAATAAAGTACAGGATGTCATTAGTCTTCTTGGATTCTGAAGAATGCATACTTCACAGAACATAACACTATCCTAACCATTTACCGAACAAGAGAAGACTTGTAGTTGTGAAGGAGAATCAGAACAACAAGGGGCTCTGCCACAGGTTCAGGCTGCAAAACCAGTAGCCTTACTCTTGGGCATATGACTTTTCAGATCCAGGAGTTCCAGAGATACTTGTAGTCCCTGGTGGAAGGGGTGCAGCACAGGTCTAAGAAGTTGTCACATTCTCTATTCCATTTTAGAAGGAGCTTATGAGATGCTATTGGGCCTTAATGAAAACTGAGCACCTGACTGTGGGGTAGCAAGTGACTATGTGACCAGAGTTCGATCATGACCTGAATATGATCAGAACACTAGATACCAGTATTAGGCAGGGACAGCGACAGTACACTATACAATAAAAACAAAGCTTTCATGATCAGGCTTAACAAGATCTGGAGGGCACAAGTCAATTACTTATTCTAGTGTCCTTGACATAGAGATGATATAGAGATGTCATTTATCTTTGTTGTAACAATACCTCTTTCTTAGCACTTAAGGTCTTATGGAGGCAAATTACCTGTAACTACCACTACTAACTAAAGAAAAAAGAGAAAAGGGAAAAATCCCAGGCTTAGAGCATGGATAACCTGGCTCAATTTGCCAATGTAAGCTAGACATGGACTGCTTTCACAGCTATACACTGTGGTGACTCTAAAAGATCTGGTGGGATAAAATACTCTCTCTAGGCAGAAATTCTAGCAAGTTACACAGTTACCACGCCTATGTAGTGGGAAAAGTTGTCTGAGATAAGGCTAGGTATGGAACCTGGACAGGTGCAAATAGCATGGCTGATTGGCCAGGACACTGGGAGGAACAAGTTTTGAAGACTGGAGGCAAGGAAATATGGAGAAGACAGTGTAAATGGACCATGGGAAAAGTCACAAACTGTGTGAATCTTTGGTCTAACATGAATTCTTGCTCGGTAATACACTCTACAGAGAAAGGTCTGAGCAAACGAGAACACGGTATGGCTTTTCTAGGGGGATTAGGCAATCTCTGTCCTTGGAACACAATTGTTGCCACAATGAGCCAAAAAATGGAGTAGCCTTGACGGCAGGGTTGAAGGCAAGATAGGTTCTCAAGAGTGTGCATTCCCTCCTCCCAAAACTGACCAAGCTAATGCTCTTGCCCAGTATCTAAACTGTCAGCATCAGAGGCCCATGATGAGTCCTTGAAAGGATATTATTCTCAAGACAGTGAATAAGTTTATTAAGACATTTCTGCCTCAAAGAGGGAAACAAACAATAGTACTCTTTGTTTCTGGGAATTTTTAAGATATTTTTAAGGTTTTGTTAGCATTGATATACATTCTGTGTGGAGGTTGGTCTTCTTTCTCCACAGTAGTTTGGCTAGAATTATAATCTAAGGGTTTACCAACATGATCTATAGCAGAGACCAAGTGACATTTTTTATAGTGAAGGAAGTAGGAAAGAGGATCCACAATTTCTATCAAACATTCTTGTACCACATCACCAAATCCTGATAGACTCATGGAAATGAATCTTGAAGCCTCAACTAATGAGCCAACTAAGAAATAACACTCCATGGTATGGTGACACTGTTTTGCTAGATGTGTCATGCATTTGGAACGGAAAACCATTATGTGAATCTGTGTTCCTTATAACTAGAATTCTTTTCTCACCAACACTCCCAATGGCATATGTGAGGAATTTATGCTTCCTGTCATTACAATTTTCTGTTGCTCTGGATTAGAGTTCCTGGCTCCTGGAGGGAGCTGATACTCCAAGAGAACACAGTGAGTGTTCAGCTAACCTGGAAGCTACAATCACTACATCAGAGTCTTTTTGTATAGATTGACCATTAGGCAAACAAAGGAATTATTTTCCTGGAGTGGGTGATTTATCACAGTTATTATTAGGACATAAAGTTTACATTCTGTAATGAAGCAAGGCTGACTATTTCTGAAATACAGAGAATTCACTGAGGTGACCCTTACTGCTTATGTGACCACTGAAAACTATAAGTAGAAAATTACAGCAACTGTGGCCCTACAAGGTCATGGTAACCAGGTCTCAACAGTCAATACACAAGTCAAGCAATCTAGATGAATTGAAATGTTGGCCATGGTTCAGGGAAATGAAGAAGGGTTGAACACAAAAGGGAATAATAGTGATCAGTTACAGCCTTGGGCCAACTGCAGCAGTAGGAACCATCTCTCTGAAGCTAAGTCTTATTTTTAAAATTGTTATGACTCAGAGAATCAGAAACAAGCAGAATACAGTCAGTGTGGGGCCCAAGTAGATCTGAGTAATGCCAAGGATGGTCCATAGCAGATATTCTTGATGTCTCATTCTCATCCCCTTGGCAACTTATTCTTACATTGTCTACCAATAGCTTTATAATGAATCCATGACTCTGAGCCGGAGGGATTTCTGTAGACACATGGGAGTATGCTCTACCTATGAGAAGAGCAGTCCTAAGTACCAGGAATCTAACACCCACTGGTACATCCCTCAATCAAAAGTGAATGCAAATTGGTCAAATGTGATCTAGCTTCATTGCACAGTAGGCTGTTCTGTATTGGATTATCTGTAACTCTTCCCTTCTCTGATTCACCACTCCATTCATCTCTGGAGTTCCTTGGGACCACCTTATAAATAAACTACTTGCACTCAAATCTTAGTCCTATCATTTGCTTCTGGTGGAACACATCCTAAGGCAATGACGAACTGGAGAGATTGGGGGTCAAGAGACAAGTAGCTCATCACAGTGTTCTTTATTTGGTGGTTATAGCTATGTTTTCTTTTCTTCCTAACTTTATGAGATTGAGGAAAAATGATACTGTTTGTTTCCAGAAATTGTAAAGGTATTTCTATACTAGGTAAAACTGAATAGAAAATCAAGTGGATTTTTAAAATACACACATTCTACTCCTTTTTTTCCTTACTAGTAATATTGTTTCTATTCTTCTCATCTTCTCATCAGACAATCCTATTGGTTTTTTTTTTTTTCAACCTGAAATCAGGCCAGAAGGAGAATAATAATTTACTAGAAATTTAAATTTCAAATGTATAATCCATTTCCTCCGGCCCAAGAAGAGAAATTAATGAGTTCACTAAATATGTCAGGTCAGGCGGATTTTCTGTGTGTGTGTCATTTGTGTGTCATTCATTACATTGTTCCATATTGAGGTTGATAATGGCTGTACTTCTAATATTGCTAATAATGGAGACAAACACTTTCCAGTTCAGAGAAAGCTGTGTAAGAACTGTAGAATGATTAATATAATGCTCACTCTAAGGAAACATAACATTCCAGACAGATGGCATGATTAACAAAGATGTGTTTCAAGTCTCTATTAGTTCTACAAGATAATAAATATGAAAATATTCAATAGTAAATATTCATTAAGGACCCTTGTTTTACCAGATACTCTGCTAGGTGTGGTGGATATAAAAATAACTTAGGTGTGTTTGCATAGCTTATGTCACAAACAGTGGCTGCATTTCCTTACGAAGTTTATCTTTGCTTTCTTACTTATCCACAGGCATTTGAATGACAAGCAAGTACCAGAAGACCACCACTACCACATTCACCTGGAACTCATGTTTCTGATGAAATGATGAAATGATGAAATCTAGCAAAATGCATACTAAACATTTTCAAAATATTTGAGCAATGTAATTATTTCTTGTACTTATTGTTATAACTACTATACCTGGAGCTGACCTAGATGTGAATAACTTGATGCCTACAGAGGTAAATAAAAAAAAAATTATTGCAAAGTATTAATGTGTGAAATGAGGTGTATAAATGGAATTGTTGTGCCTAGGATTTGGTCCCTCCATGCAAAGTCAGAGACAAGGATTTACCTGCAGATAGGTTATTTTGAGACACAATCCCAGAAAGTAAAAAGGGCAAGAGCACATAAAGAGTGAATTATGAATTTAGAGAAATTAAGAATGGAAAGTTATACAGATAAAATAGAAGGCAGTATAGCAGTTTCTTACTAAGCTAGATATGCAGCTAGGGTATGACTCAGCAAACGCAATTCTCAGCATTTATACCAGAGAAATGAAGATTTCTGTTCACACTATACATTAGCGTCCCTAACAACTTCATGATAGCTGAAATCTGGAAATAATTCCGATACTTTTCAACAAATGCATGATTAAACAAACTGTGGGACCCGCATATCATTGAATACTATCAGCAATGGTAAAGGAACAAATGTGATACAAAAAAGCACCTGGATGAATTTCCAGAGAATTATGTTGAGTGAAAAAAACATCAACTACTACTTGATTCCATACATGTAATATTTATGCAATGACAAAAGTATAAATATGGAGAACAGATTAATGGTTTCCAGGGATTAGGAAGTAGGGAGTAGGTCAGAAGTAGATGTGGCTGTATAAAAGCCACTGTGAGAGCTGCTTTCGATGATGGAAATGTCTTGTATCTTGGTTGCATCAATGTCCACGTCCTGTTTTCTCAGATATTACCATTAGAAGAAACTGATAAAAGAGATATGGGATCTCTTTGAATACTTCTTGTGTCTTAAAACTGCATGTGAATATACAGTTGTATCAAAAGTAAAAGTTTAATTTTAAAAGACACAAATTCCTATACGCACAGTGTACACTCTAGTGAAGTAATAGACCACAAACCAAACAAATGAATTAAACATTCGGTATGTTAAAACAAGATAAGCAATGGGGCATCTGGGTGGCTCAGTTGGTCAGCCATCTGCCTTTCATTCAGATCATGATCCCATGATCCCATGATCCTGGGATCATCTGGCTCCCTGCTCTTCTGCTTCTTCCTCTCCTCCCAGCTCGTGCTTGCTAGTGCTCACTCATGTTCTCTGTCGCTGTGTGTATCTCTCTCTCTCTGAAAAAAAATTAAATAAAATAAAATAAACAAATTTTGTTTAAAAAAAGAAGAAAAAGAAAATTTAAAAAAACAAGATAAGCAATAAGGACATAAAATATAGACAGAAGTGAGCTAAAGGGTACAAAAACTAGGGTGTAATATTAAATGAGAGAAAAATATCAGAGAAGGTGACCAAGTAATAAATTTATGAAAGCACGGGTGTGAGTAGTGGAGTTATCTGTGTGCAGAGCTTTCCAGAACGTGTGAGGGAACAGCAGAGACAAAGACCTAAGGAAGCCACTGCGCCAGGACAAACATGATAAAGGGACAGAGCGGTGGAGGATGGTGGGAGGCGGCCACATAGGATTTGGGAGAATGCTGTAAAGCAGCTGGCCTTTTCTGTCTCGGGCACGTGACTGTGAAAAGGAAAGAAGCTAGAAATTCAAAGAGGGTGCTTCAAATCTAGAATGGATTTTATCCTGAACCAACTGCCTTTTCCCAGACAAAGATCCAGTCTCTGTGACATGCAGACCTGCTCTTACATTTAGATTCCCTCTGCTTGTTTCCACATGCACCCTTATAAAACCCACCATACACCTCCTCTGCATTTGTGTTTCTAGCAAATCACCATGTCTCTATGAGCGTACAAACAAGCAAACAAACAGACCAACTGCCACAATAAATACAATATGAGGGATATCACGACGGGCAGGACAGATTTATTTTTTTTCTAGTCTGGTAAAAAAAAAAAAAAGAAAAGAAAGCAACAACAACAACAACAAAAGTGAAATTAGTGATAATTCAGCAAAATGTGGAGGTGACCTAAGAGATATCAACCATGTCTACAATGGGGAAAAAAATAGGAAAATATGATTAATTCCAACAGAGTAAAATAGGCAATACTTCATGGGAAGTCATTCAAATCAAATCTCAAAATATATGCAGGCTTTTAGCAGGCATACATGAGATAAAATCATATTAAATGCACAAGTTTTGCAGAGATCAAGGGTTGGAAATACAATTACTTTCAAGAGTAAATTTGCCTAATATTAATTTAGTCATACATTTTTGTCAGCTTTGACATTTTCACTATAAGATTGGTGTGTGGATGTTAAAGGTAAATTAGGTAGAAATATTGATAATTGCAAGAAATATCACTTTGATGAGTTGCTAAGTTTGAAAGAAGCCTGAAAATCTTTACTTAAGAATAACTGCTAAAAATATTTACCTTGGAGAACAAAATTATAATTCACAGAAATTGCTTATGAGTAAGGAATTTGATGAAACAAGATCCTATATATTGTAGCAGAAATATTGCTCTGTTTAGGTAATAAATATGTCTTGTTATGACAATATAATTAACTTTCATATAATAGTTTGGGGAAATAATTCTAAACTGCACTCTACAGAGGACCAAAGAAAGATGCCATTAATCTTCTTTGTGGAATAAATTCCAGAATATTCCAAAAGTACATTAAATTAAAGGAATCATAATCTTTAAAAATATAAAATATTCATTTTTTTAATAATATCATTCTCTCCTGATGCCACAGTAATCTGCTGATGCATTACAAAATGCATAGCAGAAACTTCTTCTTTCAACTTATTTAAGAGTGACCACTAAATCCCATGATGTAATGTTAAGTCCCAGATACACCCTTGAAAAGTGTCCTGAAACAGTTCAAAGAAAATTCTCCTTCATTCATTCTAACATTGCTACACATTTTGTGTGCTGGGCGGTAGCTGCTTTGCTCCTGATGATCATTTCAAGAATGTTTGTACAACAAATAATCTTGGTAGAAATCAACAATGTTTCCCTTCAGAGCAAAGGGCAGGTGGGTTTACAGGCTTGGAGATGCAGATAGTGTCTCCATCTGGAGCAAAGGACACTGTGAATATAATAAAGATGACAAGTCCTTTTGGAGAAAAAGTCAGGTTTTTTCCTGTTCTCCATTAAAGAAGATTTGGGGTCAGAATTCCTCTCCTGAAACACAACTGATTGCATACGCAGATATGAACTGGCCTTCTCCATGCCACATGGTGGGAATTGGGCTTGGCCAACTTGTAAAAGAAAATTCTAATACTCTGGATGTTGCTATTGCTGTGAGCAATGAAGTCCTTTGTCTCAGACCCAGGAGTCTTGTCTCTTCTGCCAGGATCCACAAAACTGGGGCAGGCTACTTGTTAATTTACACACAGGGTGAAAATCTCAAGACATTTCACAGCTCTTGACAAGGTAATTTCTATCTTGGTATTGATGTGGTTTTTTGTTTTTTGTCTTGTTTTTAATTGAATTATCTTCCTTTATCACAATAGTTTTGCAGGCACATTAGCAGTCTCAATTTGCAGAAATAATGCCCTTAGAACTTTTGTCCTTCAGGATTTTAGTGAGAGCATCCAGAGCTACTGCTTCAGACTTGATGGCTCAGTGCTCTAACTGGCCTTACGAATCAACCAGCTTCAAGATAACACCTCCTCACTTGATGACCTAAGAACCTTGATCTGTAACAAGCTGAATTTGCCCTCTCTGAGATTTGCAGACCACTGGCCTTGAGGAGCGAAGAACCAGAATTTTTCCATACCACAGAAGCCACAAGTCTGTCTGAAGCTGCATTGGCTTTCTGATTAAGCCAGCAATTTTTAGCAAAAAGTTTTCTTTTTCTTTTTAGGTCACACAGATGATTTTACGAACCTCTCTTTGTGTAGCTATAGACCTTGCCCTCCTTTGTAGAAGGAACAAAGTAATCCTGTACTTTGCAGAACACAAACCGTCCTCCCTCCACAACCCCAAGCACTGAGATCACGGTAGACGGCATCATCATTGAGTCCGCAGAACATCAAGAAATGTTGCAGCCACTGTCCTCCCAGTGCTGATGAACTATCCTCAGCCCCTTTTAAGACCTGTGAACCAGGCAGAAACTTTGGAGTTGAATTTTGGATATGAGTCAGACATTTCCCCAGGTGGCTGACCTCCTCAAATTCCTTTCCAATCAAAACTTGTCTCTTGAGTATTGGCCTTTCAAGCCACCAGCAACCCAACTTGGGTTCATTGACCTTGGGAATATGGATGACTGGTAAAATTTAATATATGCAATAATCTTAAGCTCAGGAAGACCTACTATTTTCTTATTGCTTGGCCAGTGTTCTCTTTATGATATTGTAGGAATTGAGTATTGACATCCTCATGAAGAAACCAATGATCTGATCATCAGAGACTAACACAGTGATTAGGCACAAAAAGCACCAGAGAAAGAGAAGCAGAGTTCTTGCTAAGAATTTGCTCAAAAGTAGCATATGTCTAGAATTTGTTAAGCTTTTCCTAAATTAAAAAACTCAGTCTTAATTACAGTACATTAATTTCTGTCTCCTCTATATCAACCTCATGAAAACACATTTCACAGACATAACCAGTAGAAATTTTCTATTCCCCATACATGTTTTTAAAATCGGAGTACTTAGGATTTTTCCAGATGTGCTTTAATTTATTATTCTTTGTAAAACTATAATAAAGAGTTTTTTTAAAGATAAAACTCAAAAGGAGGGGCATAACAGAAGAGCAGATAACAGTAAAAGAATTCTAGAAACAGGTATACAGACTGAAGTATTAATTATTTAATAGACTAGAGAAAGCTAAATCCTAAACTTGAAGTCAGGAAAAATGAAAACCAATTCATACTGACCAGAAAATCCTTAAAGTCTTAGGAATAACAATTTCAAAATCATTGAAAAATTGGAACATTAGGTCTAAAATAAATACAGACCATTTAAAACATGATTGACAGGAGTTAACTCCCAAGTTCACCTTACCCATATGCAATCATGGAGGCTTCTCTTCCCTTGCCTGGGGAGTAAAGGGCATGACTCTGTACTGAATTTTGAGGCTCCCGATCCTCTGCCTACGGTGAGCCCACAGAAAGCCAGCAGCAAGGGCTTTATGCATCCTGGGATTGACATACACAGAAAAGTGAGAGAAAATATCATATCAATGAAACCAAAAGAGAATTCTATTTAAAAAAGAAAATAAGTTTCTGGAAACTCGTTTGGCTAACTCTAATGGAAATCCAAATAGCAAAATAAAAACTTAAAAGATGTATTAAAATCTTAAGAAACATCTCAGAAAGTAGAGAAAACAATAAAAAACAACAACAAAAAGAAAGTAGAACCAAACTGTGAGATTTAAAAAAATTATAGAGAAATTTTAAGAAAATATAGGGCTTGTTTATTCTTCCAAAATCTGAACCAGAAAATTTCCTCAAAGACTAAATGAAGGGGAAGAAATCGACAACACTGAGGAGGACCATCAATTCAGGCTGCAGATTATGTTTGAAGAAAGTCATATTGGGGGTTCTCATTCCAAGAAGTCCCTAGTCTTTGTTCCATCTTCAAACTGGAAATATTAGTCTTGACAATGTGGTGATAAACATTATGTCCTTCCATTCCCCAGTGCCTGGATCAGCTGAAAATATTCCTTTAATTCCAAAGAGGTGTCCTATTTTGACCTTCTTTTAAGATCAGGTCTTTGCCATGTGTAAATTTAGACATAAAACATGCAGAGTAGCCTAGCTTTTATGATTTTATTAGGGCTGGATGTCCAGCATTTAGCTGGCACTACAGTCCTGAAAACGTTTCTACTACGATAAGGCATATGCTTTGCAAGACTCCTCAATGACACTGACCATGAACTTTTCCAGAAAGTGCTTCTATAAACTATCAGGGAAGCTGAAATCAGACTATGATCTAAACACTCTGGCTTATCCTCTCCAGGATGTAGTAATTTGTCCCTTCCTTAAAAAGCTGAATTTGTGACAGCTACTCAGCTTTTCACAAGTAAAAAAGTGTCTTTGGGAAGTATAAAACTACATTGGACATAAATTCTGTAAAGAAAAACAAAAGAATGATCAAACTTTCAATTGCTAATTGCCTCTGGGAGCAAAAGAAGGATGTAATTGGGGAAAGGTGCAGCTGCTCCTAAACATTGGTTATACTCTACTTCTTAACCTGTTTAGCAAGTACATGTATAAATCAGTTATAATTAAACAGTACTTATACTTTTAGACACTTCTCTATATGTATAAATTATTTCAAATTATGTTTTTTTCTAAAAAAAGACATTCATTTTTCTGTTTCCATTAAAGTTAAGAAGGTAAATTAGGCTACTGAAATATTTAGATTCTATAATTACATTAAATAAAATCTGTAAAAAACAAAAAACAAAAAACAAAAGAAGACAGAAATATGTACCAGCAATTCCACTTACCAAAGACGATATCTTGGAGATAAAAATTAATCTATTTAAGCTAGATGTTTTCTTGCATTACTTTTTGTCATGTGTGTGAATTAACTGGATTTTGTGTGTTTGCAGGAATGAGGCACATTTGGACAGCAATAGAAAAAAGCTGGTGAATAATCTGAGGGACGAGAAGAGTAGTAAGTACAGTTGACTCTTGAACAGAATGGGATTAGAAGTGTCAACCCCCATGCAACTGAAAACCCATGTATAGCTTTTGACTCCCCCCAAATTTAACTATTAATAGCCTTCTGTTGACCAGAAGGCTTGCTGATAACATAAACTGCCAATTAACACATATTTTATACATTATGTATGTCTTACATAATATATTCTTATGAAAAGGACCTAGAGAAAAAGAAAAGTGTTATTAAGAAAATAACAAAGGGAAAAATACATTTACAGTTCTATACTGTGTTTATTGAAAATGTCTTCCTGTAAGGAGACCCATGTAGTTCAAAATCATGATGTTCAAAGGTCACCGTAAAACCAGGACCAACTAGAATTCAATGGTTATAATTTTTCTAGATACTATGTTGTTTACTTATTTGTTAAAAAATATTTTGGACCATATATTTAAAAAAATTTTCTGCTCTTGAAAGGCTGTAGTTTTTTTCTAATTATCTTTAAAAATTCTTTGGATATGTGCTTATCGGTTACCGCTATTGACTAATACTGTTAAAGTTTGGTAAATAGATATAAATTTAATTCTGACCTCTGAATAAGCACATAATTATCTAATTAGAAAAAGCAACAGTTCATTAAACTATGCAAA
Source organism: Spilogale gracilis (assembly GCA_004023965.1). NCBI lineage: Eukaryota > Metazoa > Chordata > Mammalia > Carnivora > Mephitidae > Spilogale > Spilogale gracilis. The sequence continues at coordinate 18,670 of PITA01002516.1, forward strand.
ACCTCATGTCTTTCTGCTTCATTAAAAACCTGTTTTGTTTTATAAAAAGTTAATTCAAATGCCATCATAACCTGTTTTAAAATGGTTAGACATGCTATTGTACCTTTTAATATAAATCAAGATTTATCATTGATAATTTAAGTTAAAATCATGAGATATTTTTCAACAGTATCCTTTCTAATACAACTTAGTTTTTGATTATAGAAAATATGCTTGCATCTATGGTGTTATTTTGCCAAGGTTGGTGGAAAGGGAAATACCTAAGTATTTGGCTTTGAGGGAAGAAAATGAAATTGTATTTTATATATTAAGAGTAACCGAACCAGTAAGAACTTGGAATAGTCTTCCAGATGAAATAATTATTTCCTTGTGACATTTGCAAAGAAATATAAAATGGGACAAGATAATATTAAGTTAATTGTGTAAACAGGGAGAGAATGAATTGAATGACCATGGGTAGTGTGAGATGGACAGTTTCAGTCTGGGTTTGCTCAGGAGAAGGAACTACCCTAAATAGTAAAAGCAGGAAATTGGAGGCATACCTTATCCTTGAACGAAATGAGAGGAGGAGCGCCTGAGTGGCTCAGTTAAGCTGATATGTGTGTGCCTCATGCTCAAGTAATGATCTCAGGGTCCAGGGATTGAGCCCGTGTCATTGAGACATCAGGCTCCCTGCTCAGTGGGGAGTATGCTTCTCCTTTTCCCTTTGCCCTCCCCCAGCTAGTGTTTGCTCTCTCTTTCTCTCTCGCAAACAAACTTAATAATCTTTTGAAAAAAAGAAAGAAATGAGAAGAAAATGGTCAAGGAAAACCTCTGCTACTTTTTAAAAATACAGGAAAGAAGGGAATGGCAGGACACAAAAGCCAATTATCTCAGCCAGTGTGTCAAAGGACAAGGCTTGGAAGCTTCTGTCAAATCCTCACCTCACCAAAGCCCATGCACATTTGTAAAGTGATTTTTCTTTGTGTGCCTTCCAAAAATTCATGTAACTTACACTGACAGACTGTAAATGGGACCCTGTTGGCAAGGGACAGGCAGTAAATATTTAAGATGCAAGTACACAGTGAGGAGCTACGGTTCAACACCAAGATTAATTAAACAGTTATCTTGGTAGCCCATCAGTTATCAAATCCACCCTAATCCAGCCTCAGGTACTGGATAGCAAACATAATAAGCTATTATAATTTCCAAATTCAGTACTTTCTTCATTTGAAAGCCGGAGCAACATTTTCTCTCAGGCCATGAAAGTCATATTGGGAAATATAAAATATGATTAGCAAAAATATGTCTACAGATATCCAAGTGATTTTTTTTCAACTTAATTATAGGTACTAATAATTTTAACCAAGACCACATTTGGTACCTAATATACCTGATTTTCCTTAAAACAGGCATACGAACAGGATTCTAGTTGATATATTTACTAATTATTATGGACGAGGGTCTCATACATTTACTGACACTATTTTAATGACCGAGAGCCAAGTAACACAATGTTATTAAACAGCCTCAAGGAAACTATTTCTTGTCATTTAGAAGGTGGCCGCTTTGTCCAAATGAATTTGGAACCCTGTGGACATGGCTTATTTACTGGTTTACCCAAACTTTGTCTTCTTTTGTTTGATCAAATTGATGACAATTTAATTGGCTTCCTGCCCCAATCCTCCAACGTTCTTCACCTTAAAAAAAAAAAAAAAATACGTTCTATTGTTTGTATGACTACTCTGACATGTGTGCTATTTATTTTCAAAGCAAAACAAAACAAAACAAAATAAAAACCAACTATAACAAAAGAAAACACACACACAAAAAGCCCCCCCAAAAAAACAAAAAACAAAAACCAAAAATGAAACAAAGAGCAACCCAAGAGCAAATCCCCTGGGAATCTACTTCACCCACAAGATAGGGAATAGATGGCACAAACCCTGACTCTATTCCCTCCTGGAAATGCAGAGATGCTCACGATCTTCCACGAGCTTACATTCTCACAGTCCCTTCTGCCCACAGATCCCAGATTAGTGTGACTGCTCTTCCGGGATCACTTCAAATCTATTGAAAAGACACGCTATTTAAAAAAAAAAAAAAAAAATGAAGAGCAAGACTAAAACCAAAGGGAAATGAAGGAACATGAATTTTGGAAGAACGAAAATAATCTCAAGGAAAAATGAATAGAGGCAGCTACAGTCAGAGAGGTGTTCAGCTCTGTACACTGGAAATGAAAGCTCTTTAGGGAAGCTCCAAGTTCAGGGCCTGGAGTTGATACGTCATTATTAATGTTATTAGTCACGTACTGTTAGTTGTAGTCAGAATTGACATAGCATTATCTATATTTTGGAGGAAAGCAAAAACTGGATCTCAGCCTTTTCACTTTAACCACCAGTGACAAGTATTTAAGTTTGCTCTCTCTCGTGCGTGCTCTCTCTCTCTCTTTCTCTCTCTCTCTCTTTAAAGTAATTTCTACTTGCAATGTGGGGCTCAAATTCATGACCCCAGAATCAAGAGTCGCATGCTCTAAGGACTAAGCCAAACAGGCACCTCCTGAGTCTTCCTATTGAATAATAAACTAGCTCTCTCTACTTGAGGAAATGTTGTTAACTGTGTTAGTTCCTGTCTCCTAAAAGCGTGAAGTCCTCCAAAGACATGAACATGAAAATGATGGCCTTTGAGGTCATATGATTAATCTCAATAAGGCAGATTCAGGCCAAGAGGTCCTGAACTGAATACAAAGTGCACAGTGGCTCTTATAGAAGAATGGTGCACGTTGCCTCCCTTCGTCGGCAAATTCCTGTTGGAACTCCGAAAGCAATTTTAACTGGCCTGGGTTTCACTTCAGAAATGACTTGACTGGTAAGCCCTGGTAAGTGAACACAATGGTCTCAATAGAGGCTCCTAAGTTCCTAAAGGAAGATAGAGATACATGTGTTTACTAATCCTTAAACCGCCTGCCCAAGAGAGACCGTTTACATAAGCTTATCATATAAGATAGTTCTTTTAGAATAAAATGTTTTTTGTTAGTATGTCAAAGTTCTGAGAAAGCTGTTAATTTGCCTACTGCCTTTGAACATTCAGTTTTCAAACTTTTCTCATTGCACGTACTTTTGTATATAATAGTTTCAACCTTCCAAGTCTATAAACTGAGAACTTTATTCATATTTATGATTTTATGATATATTGATATCAAATAAGACAGATCTCCCCTAATAAAGATAAACTATCACTTATGCTCCTGAGATTCATGCAAGTTCCCATGAAAATGTAACCAAACAGAGAAAGGAGTTCTGTATCTCAGAATTTACTTTTTTATAATAAGGAATGCCATTTCCTGAAATGACATTTTTATCCAGTCATAAAATACATTATTGAAAGTTTACTGTGATCTCTTGTGTCGGGCTCTGATTCCTCCTTGCCATGGTACTGCTAGTGAGCCTCAGGCAGGAGCTCCGTGAAGGTAGTGCAGAGCTGGTCCTAGGCCTCTCATCAGTACCGATCATGGTCTGAGATTTTCTTCAGGGTATAAAATAGATATACTCACCTAACACACCCAAAGAAGGTCCACATGAGGAAAGTGCAGTGAAAACAAGCACAGCACAATAAAATTACTGAAAAGAAAAAAAAGTCACAATTTTAAAAGCTGCTGTTGAATCAACATATTAATATTTATTTCCATACTTCAGGCAATAAAAACTGCTTTTGTTTGGTCCTGTTTCTATTCCTAGGGTCTCTCGGGTATGGTATCCTATACTGGCACTTTTTAAAGACACCTTTCTGTTTTCACTAGTCTTACATTGTGTCCACTGAGAAATCCCTCCTTTGGAGTTTACAGCACATATTTACTCTGTTACTAGATAATCAGGCTGTTGCAACCATTGTTCTTCTCCTCAGAAGATCATTCTAGTAACTTAGTATAAAGTCCTGGAAAGAGCCTAGAACTTTTTTTTCACATTTTATCAAACGCATAAACAGGCACATTTTCATTCATAAGGTAATCAATTTCTGTTTCTTTGAGGTTACATAAAAAAAATTTTTTTTGGCCTATGAAATCCCTCTTCTATATTTGAATGTCAGATGCTACATATTTTTTCTATTATTCCTGCTGAGACTATCACACATTTCTTCATAGACCATAAACTGGGCAATATGGCAACAGAAGTATTTTTAAGAACATAAGAAGATGAAAAAGGTGATTTTTTTTCTGTTTTATTCCAAATATAGTAGAAACTCTTGAGGTAAGCTTGCTTCGTGTGAAGCTAGGATGTGCTATCTTTCATGCGGAGTCATTTTCTGCCTTTTCTTTTTAGAAGAGCTGGGTGTCCACTCTTCTGGACGCTGTGAGGGCACACAGTTTGCACCTGTAATAGAGCTAATGGTGGTAAATATTGCCTGAAAATTCCCAGTGTCATTTCAATCTTAGAAGTCAGAGTTGTCTTTAACAGAGATGCCAGTGTCTAAAATGTGGAAAGGTAAACCTTGAATTCCCCATGTTATCTCACGTAAAAGAAGATTTTTCATATGACATCAGATTCATTTTGGAGTCTGTTTCCTGACTATCATGATAGAAAAAAAAAATACATCGGAATTTTCTGGAAGGGAATAATGATTACGAGTAAGTTTTTGTATTTCATTAAATTCTGAAGTTTGTTTTCTCTCTCTTCAGGGATCACTGACCCTTCCTGTTTGATGTCCAGTGTCATATACAACATTGTTTCATTTATTTCTGTCTGTTTTTCACTTGTTAGATTGAAAGGTAAATCTAGTCCCTGTTACTCTATCTAGGACAAAGATGAAAGTGCATCATCAAACTTTTATCTCCTTAAATATTATTTTTTTTATTATTACTTAAAATTTTTTCCCCAATGTTCCAAGATTCATTCCCCATTCCCCACACCCAGTGCTCCACTCATTAGGTGCCCCCAGTACCCACCACCAGGCTCTCCCATCCCTCTACCCCCCTCCCTCCAAGTCCCTCAGTTTGTTTCTGTGCCCAAAGTCTCTGTTGTTTCGTAAATATTCTTAAATGATACTCTGTTTTCACTTCTTCAATTCTTTTCATTTTTTGTTCTGCTACATTTTGCATCTTTTCACTGTGATTTTAAGGATTTTTATGGGTGAGAGAAAAGAAAAAAGCACGCATTTTTTTCTGCCACATTGAACTATAAGTATACGCTATCCCCCTAGGGAGCTACCTCACCTTAATAAGAAAGACAACTTTTAGAAAAAGATGGTTCATAATAGTACTTACAAGTACAGAATTTCTTGAGGTAATAGAGGCAATAAAATACTGAAGAACAAAAATAAGGAATTTACTAGGCATATAAAGTTAAAAAATTACAATTATGAAGAAATTGGAAATAAAAAATAAGAGGGAAGGTACCAGGTTACCTAACACTCAGTTAAGTAACTGGGTGTTTGGTGAAGTCATTTTCTGAAGTAAAAAAGAAACACAAGTATTGACTTCTTAAAAAAATATATTTTATTTATTTATTTGACAGAGAGAGTGTGAGGAGAGCTAGATCATAAGCAGTGGAGAGGGAGAGGAAGAAGCAGACTCTCTGCTGAGCAGGGAGCCTCATGGAGGACTGCATCCCAGGACCCCAGCGGCCACTTAACTGACTGAGCAGCCCAGGCGCCCCATTGACATGGTTTTTAGTTAGTATTAGGTTGTTGAGAAGGAGAGAGTGAGTTTTTATTTTGGACAAGTTTTATTTCAATTCTCTCAGGGATCATCAGGAATTGAACCCAGAAAGAAGTATCTGTCTCAATTGAGAAAAATCTTGGGTTTCATTTTAGTCAGCATATAGGTAAAAGATTAAGACAGTGGCATGTCTTAGGTTTCCCTGGAGGAGTCCGTATTTATAAGTAAAAATTTGAAGAAAAGAGAAAAGAAAAGCACACAGAAGAGAAGGAGAAGAGAAAAAAAAGAGAGTCCTGATGAGAGAGGAAGAATGGCATTCAAGTCCCATGTGATGTAGAAGGAAGAAGTATTGGTGAAAGAGAGGAGACAATAGCAGAATAATTAAGCAGGTTTCAGAAATTAGTTTGATTACAACTGGGAAAGTTTAATAAGTGGCATAAAATGCAATAAATAATGAGAACTTAGAAGGAGTTAATTAACAAAAGCAGATCACCATTAACTGTGCTAAGGGCAGCCCAAATTGTCTCTTTAGCAGCAATATTAGAGTAGGTAGAGGTATAGGCAGGATGTGAAGAATGGGAGAGATCCATTATGGAGCACTGGTTCAAGCAGTTTAATTTCTATGTAAAGAGTAAACATCAGCTAATAATTAGGTGGAAAAACAATGTTGAGTGCTTTTTCTTTGTTTTGATTTTTTTTCTTATTTTTGAAGGGCAAATGGCACACACACAAACATAACGTCCATATTATTATTATTATTGAGAGAGAGAGAGAGCATTCAGCAAGTGGGAGGAAGGGCAGAGGGAAAGGGAGAGAGAGAGAGACTCTTAGTAAGCTCGACACCCAGCGCAGATCCCCACGCTGGGTTCAATCTCCGGATCCTGAGATCATAACCTGAGCCAAAATCAAGAGTCAGACCTTCAACCAACTGAGCCAGCCAGATGCCCTTAAATGTCACATATATTTTGTAGGTTTTTGAGTGAATGGTTTACGAGAGAGAGTTAGTGCCTTTAAGTGTGAATGTAATGAGGTGGTAGAAGAGAGAGATTAAATGCAAGAAAGGACATTTGATAAATCAGGGCACTGTTCAGAGAAAACAGCAGAGGAAAATATTGCAATGCTTATGAGGTGGTCTTACAGAATTTGCTGAAATTCAGGTATGCTCTATAGTCCTTTGAATGTAAAGATTATATTGTGTACCTGTGCACTATGAGATGTATTATTTGTTTAAAAGAGGTTGGGGACTCTTTTCAAAGGTGGCCAATGAGTCTCCTTCTAGTAAATGTCTATTTGACTCACATATTTTCTGTATGTTATCTAATCAATGAAGTTAATTAAGTGATGGGAAAAAAAATGCTTCTTAACTTCAAAATAGACCACAAACCTGGTGGTCTTTTTTTTACTTTCATTTTTCGCCCTCTGGTCCAAGCCATCATTATCTCTCACTTGGATCACTGCAATATCTTCCTCACTGGTTTCCTTGCTTCCTCTCTTGCATGTTTAAAGGATACCTTTAAACTCAGTGTCACAGCTTGTCACATTTGCTCAAACCTGCAGTGGTGTCCACATCCCACTGGAAGAAGGAGCTCTTTAAAGGAGCCCCAAGCCCCTGCACTGTCTGGCCAGTCACCTCCTCCCCTCCATCATGTCTTGCTGCTGTCTGTGTCACTCCATTCCAGGTTAGCCTGTTCTCTAGCATCCCCTAGCATTTCATCCAAATCCTATGCACCCGTTGTTCCCACTGCCTAAAATTCTCTTTCCCCAGATATTTATGTGGCTTACTTCTTGTGACCTCCTCTGTCTTCAGGTCTTTGTTTTTATGTTCACTTGCCATCTTGCCCAATCTGATCTTTCTACTTTTAACTGAAACTAGTCCCCAGCTGTGCAAGGAGGATCCTCAGCAACCCTCTTCCCTTGTTTATACTTAATTATTTAATTTGTGTTTTTTAATACCACAGTGTTGGTTGGCTTCAGAACTAACACATACTTTATTCATTTGCCATGTGTATTATCTGATTTTACAAAAATGCCAGCTGTAGGAGGGCAGAGACATATGTCTGCATGGGTTTACTGACATTTCCCAAGTATCCAAAAGGGTACCTAGCACATCACGTGTTCACTAAATATTGGTTGAAAAAAATGCATGTGAGAGTCCCAAACTGCATAGGTGCCCAGCCTAGTTCAATCCAGGGAAGCACTCCCACTATCTCCCCTTTCAGCCCAAGCCCAAGTAAGCAAGTGTAAAGTCCAGTAAGATTTATAATTTTCCTATCATCCTTACTATTTGACCCAAATCTAGTGTCCAGTCACACTTACCTCACCACCTTGTTTCTCCCATGTCAGTCACAGTCAGTTAGTCAGTTTGGTTTCCTCCTCATCCTTCTTCTTCTCCTTCTTCTCTTCTTCTCCTTCTTCTCCTTCTTCTTCTTCTCCCTCTCCTTCTCCTTCTTTTTCTTCTTCTTCTTCTTCTTCTTCTTCTTCTTCTTCTTCTTCTTCTTCTTCTTTGACTTTATTTATTAATTTGAGAGAGAGCATGAGCTAGGTGAAGGACAGAGGAGATGTATGCTTCAGTTGAGTGAGGAGTCCATGTGGAACTCGATCTCAGGAATCTAGGATCATGACCTGAGTCGAAGGCAGACACTTAACTGACTGAGCCACCCAGGTGCCCCTGATTTCCTCCATTAGGTACTGTTTTCCTTTCCTCCTTTGCATTAGCTTAGAAATATGCAAGATATTTCAGGGAATATTCTTTGGTAAGTGTGGCCTCATTGATTTCCAACCTGTACTCTGGCTTTAACAATTACATCCCATCAGAGAGTAGCTTAATAATATGCTTAATAGAAAATAATGAAGAAAAGAGGTCTGATTTCTATTAATGTCTGAGCCCTGCCAAAAAAATCTGTGTGACCTCAGGTATATTGTAAACCTCTCTAGACATCAGTTTCTTCATCTTTAAAAACAATTGTCACAAAGAAACAAGAATGTTGGAATAGATAGATGAAGAAATATCCAATTTTTTTCACCTTGAAATGCTATGAAAAATGACCTAAAACATCCTCTCAAATTACCCCAGTGTTTACCTGATGAAAACATAAATCAAATTGTTTTTCATTTATGCCACATGAAGTGCTTCTAACAATTAAGTGTTGACATGTGACTACATTTTATGATTTGTTATGAGTTTACTTGATAATGGGATCCTGGGTCATAGACCTTGGTCTGATTTATGCTTGCTTACACTGAAATTTACTTATGGCACTGAATAAATGATAATGTAACAAAATATTTGAAAATCTCTGCCTAAGAGATAAGAGTTATTGCATGAATTTGCATTTTTCTTTCAAAAATTTAGACAAATGTAAGTATTTATGGAAAGAACAAATGTTACATGTTGGCTCTAAGATCTGTCCTTGGTGTATACCAGAGTGTTTATCTTTCATGTTATCTTGGGGCTGACTTCTTTTCAAGGACTTGTAGAGTGGTTTATGTGGCAGATGTTGACTCAATTACATTTTCTATCATTTTTCCTGGTAATTTGCTAAGAAAAAAACAAAAACAGTGAAATCAAGCCAAATTCTAAAATTGTGACAGCCTGTAAAAGAAAATTAGTAATTAATTGTAATTCAGATTTACAAGAGTATTTGGTTTTGAATGAAATAAATTTCCATAAAATGTAAACCAGGAGCAAATCTAAAAAAAACCAAAAACCGTGATAGGCATTTTATAAAAAAAAATTGTTAGAATTTCTAAAACCTTTGGCTGGGAGATATATAGTGAAAAAAAATATGAAAGTGGTATTTTTACCTAAAAATAAAACTCAAAGCTTAATTTTTAATGCTTTCTTCCAAAAATTTCAATTATAGTCTCTCACTTGCGATACAAATTAAAATATTTCTTTGTGAGGTACACAGTGTTTTGAAAGGAAAAAGAGATTTTAGTCTAAGTACACAAGAATGGGTGCAAATCCTAGCTCAGCCAGATATTAGATGAGTGAGTGTCAATAGCCTGTGGCCACTTGTGTTCACAGCTTCTGCATGCATAAAACATGAGTAATATGCCTACTTAATGAGACTGTTGGATTGATTAGTGGTACCCTTCCTATAAAGCACCTATGATTGAAACCAGCCCTTAAATGCCTACTCATGCTGGTTCCTTCCACATTTTAGTTCTTTTTTTTTTTTTTTTTACCCTAAATTCTCTTCTCAGTCTAGCTTCATGGGATGTAGACTTCATCATTTGAGATACATTTTATTTTCATTTCTTCTGCTTTTATGTATATATTAAATTTATTATTGTAAAATTAAGGCTATTTAACAACAGGTCAGCATGCTTAAGTTAAAAAAAAAAAAAGGTAATGAGTGACTGGAGTTCTGATGTTGACATGCATGAGGCAGAGAACGAGGGAAGTGTCAATACCCTGACTTTGTAGTGACTTTATGGTTTAATCTCTACCATCCAATGAGAAACCCAAAAAAGGAAGCCTGTACATAAATACAAAATGACTGAGAGGTAGATAATTTAGTGCTAAAGAGATATAGCAGTGTTAAATTCAGAGATTATGGACTTGGTTATGGAAGACTTCATAAACAAGATGAGTTTGAGACAAATTTTATAGGAAGGGAAGATGTTCTGGTGGGTTAAAGAGCATTGACAAATTTATTCAGAAGTCCTCTTTATTATTGTGCTTGAAAAAGTTCTGGCAGAAAATCCCGTGTCTCAGAGAACATTTACTGCTGGCCTTGTGTCTTATAAGCTAAATCCCAGCATCGAAAAATATAGGAAAAATTCACAGTAGGATCATTTCACCAGATTAATTACAAAGAAAAAAGTTCTTTTTATTCGTTCTAACACACTGTTGAGTCACACATAGTCTTTTGTTCATAAAAATACATCATTTTCTTTCAATTTCACTTGTCATTTTTTATATTTAATGCTACCTTCATATGAATAGCAAATGGTGGCTATGAAATGAATGTGACAGTCCCCTCAGACACAACAGATTTTTCTGTGGCTATGATTAATACTGAATGATTCACTGATGCTAGCTGTAGTACACAGTAAGTAATATCTTTCCTTGGAGATTAACTACATGGAGGTAAAAGCAAAGCCATAGTTACCCTTTAAGTGTTTTTCCCAAAAACCAACAAATTAAACTCTAATTAAACTTGTGATGCAAGATGATATTTTTCTTGGCAACTGTCAATTCTATTTCTGTATCCTTTCTGCTGTCCCTCCAGGACTAAGGGAGCATAGTCTTTTTCAATAGCCTATAGAGCCAGTACCATTATTTTAGCCTCTCTTCTCCTTCATCAAAATGTGCTACTCTTTCTCTCTGTCCACTCTCTCTATGGTTTTACTCTACCATAAAAATACCTAATATTTAAGCAAAGATATCAAAACAGGTGATGAGATTTTATTTGTTCTATGGAATATCTCATCAATTCAAGAACGATTGTATAATTTTCCTAATATGTATTCATTCAGTAAACATTGAGTATTTAGACTGCATTGGGAATAAAATCAATTTAGGAAATGCAAAGATGAATATTACGTATTTCCTGACTTCAGTGAGCACACAATGCTCCAGAAGGAAATATTTGTAAACACATAAACTATATTATAATAAGAGCAGTGCTAGTATTATAAATAAAACATTATGAGGGACAAGGAAATGAATACCTCAGTTTGTATCATTTCAACATTCTCGGGTGTGTGTGTGTGTGTGTGTGTGTGTGTGAGAGAGAGAGAGAGAGAGAGAGAGAGAGGGAGAAAGAGAGAGAGAGGACCATGAAAACTTAAGTAATTCCAAGAAATCAGAATTAGGCCTGTGAGACACTGTTCACCCAATGTAGGTGACCAGCTATACGGTGTTATACTTGCCAAGGAGTACAGTATTCACATATATATTAAAAATTAGTATAATTTAAGTGTTATTGGGACCATAATTGTGCTTTTTTTTTGTTTTGTTTTTCTTTTAGGTAGGTTCCATGCCCAGTGTGGAACCCGACATGGGGCCTGAAACTCACCTGAACTGAGCCCTGAGCTGAGATCAAGAGTTGGCTGCTTAATTGAATGAGTCACTCAGCTGCTCCCATTTCTTTTCTCTTTTCTCTTTTTTTAAAAGATTTATTGATTTATTTTAGAGAGAGAGCACAAGTGGGAAGGGTAGAGGGAGAGAGAGAGAGAAAGAATCGCAAGCAGACTCCATGCTGAGTGTTGAGCCTGACACAGGGCTGATCTTGCAATGGTGAAATCTTGATGACTTGAGCCAAAACCAAGAATCAGGCAGCAAACCTACTGCACCCCGCCAGGTGTCCTGCCCCTGATTTTTAAAATAAAATCCAATCACATAACTTTTAAAAACTTTTTATTATTGGAATTTTTGCATGGCTAACCACAGATTTAAAAAAATGAAACTTATGAGAGGTAGACTGGCATGGTTCCCCTAAGACATCAGTCAGTGCCCAGAGCACTGGGGATTTGGAATCATTCTCTGACTAGAAAGTTATTGAATAGATTTCCACATTAAAAAATGGATCAATTCAACAGCAAGAGAAGACCTTGTAGGTAAAATTTAAGATGAAAATCCATAAAATGTTGCCATTCTGTCAATGGCATTTTCACTCTTTGTAGAAATTATAATGTTGAAAGAAAGGCTTAGTCACTATCTCCATGACTTGCCCCACATTTCAGTGTTACAGAACCACTGGTTGGTTCTATGATCAACCAGTATTGGATTTTAAATATTGAATGTTGAATGTTGGGGGTAGTCTCTATTTTATCATCAACTGTTCTATTTCATGACTTTTTAATTTGTAGAAGTTTTTAAATTCCCTTTGTTTTAACAATCTAAGTGGCCAAATATCTTTGGATAGGCTTTTAACACAAGAAAATCTCAAATCAATCAGAAATCTGAATCTACCACTTATGATTTAAGACATTAAAAGCTAAACAAAAAAGTGTCTTCAACAAATGGTGTTGGGAAAACTGGGCAATGACATGCAGGAGAATGAAACTGGACCACTTTTTTACACCATACACAGAAATAAACTCAAAATGAACGTAATATCCAAATATAAGGCAGGACACTGATCAAAATCCTAGAGGAGAAAATAGGCAGCAACTTCTTCGACTCACTACAGCAACCTCTTAGTAAACATATCTCCAGAGGCAAGGGAAACAAAAGCAAACATGAACTATTGGGACTTCGTAATGATAAAAAGCTTCTGCACAGTAAAGGAAACAATTAACAAAACTAAAAGGCAGCCTACGAAATGGCAGAAGATATTTGTAAATAGCATATCAGATAGAGGGCTAGTATCCAGAATCTATAAAGAACTCATCAAACTCAACACTCCCAAAATAAGTAAACCAGTTAAGAAATGGGCAGAAGATATGAACAGACATTTCTCTGAAGAAAACATAAAAATGCCAACAGACATATGAAAAAAGTGCTCAACATCTCTCATCACCAGAGAAATACAAATCAAAACCACAATTAGAATCTACCTCACTCCTGTCAGAATGGCTAAAATTAACAACTCAGGAAACAACAGATGTTGGTGAGAATGTGGAGAAAGGGGGATTTTTTACACTGTTAATGGGGAGACGAACTGGTGCAGCCACTCTGGAAAACAGTATGACAGTTCCTCAAAAAGTTAAAAATAGAACTACCCAATGACCCAGCAATAACACTACTAGGCATTTAGCAAAAGGATAAAAAAATGCTGATTTGAAGGGGCACATGCACTATCAAAAATAGCCAGATTATGGGAAGAGCCAAAATTTCAGTCCATCAACTGATAAATGGATCTCTAAAATGGAAATATATCCATTTATCTATCTATCCATCTGTCTATCTATATGGGATAGTACTTAGCCATCAAAAAGAATGAAATCTAGTCATGTGCAATGATATGAATGGAACTAGAGCATATTATGCTAAGCAAAATAAGTCAGTCAGAGAAAGACAAATACCATATGATATCATATGTAGAATTTAAAAAACAAAGCAGATGAATGTAGAGGAAGGAAAATAAGATAAAAACAGAGAGAAGAGAAAACATAAAAGTCTCAACTATGGAAAACAATCTGAGGGTTGCTTGCAGGGAGGTGGGTGAGTGGATAGGCTAAATGGGTGACAGACTTTGAGGAGGGCACTTCCTATGAGCACTGGATGTTGTATGTAAGTGATGAACCATTATATTTTAAACCAATAGTACACTATGTTTTATCTAATTTATTGAATTTAAATTAAATAGAAAAGAAATAAAATATTTATCCTAAAAATTTAAACAAATAAGACAGAGACAACCAAGATTAATGTTCTACATTTTTGAATTGTGTAGCTCTTAAAATAATGAATATAGTTAGCCAGAGAGAATTGATTCCCAAAACATATTTTCTTCTCTGGTTAGCACAGAATCTACCAGATGCTTACAAAGTCCTTTTCTTTTTCCTTCCTGATTCACTTGGCATTAATCTGGCAACCTGCTTATGTCTTTTATTCTGCTCTTCTCAACTTATAATATCTTGGCCACAAATAATTTTTAGCATCAAACTTTTTGTTCATTTCTTCCCACTTCCTACATGTATTTTATAATGATGTATGATACAGCTATGTAATTCTGAGCTTTTATAAAAGTATAAAAACTCTTCAGATATTTGTATTTAAAAATTAATACATCTAAAGACATTATTTTCACAATTTAAGATATATAATTGTTATTTAAAATATGAATGTTATTTATAATATCAATTATTTTTTACTACTTATAATACATATTTTCTAAATTCTATTATTTAGAAAGTCAAATCATCTTTGTGTCTTTGTATTTCTGGTAAAAATTACATAGTCAGAATGTATCATAGAAACTGTACATTTTTACTGAAGTCAGTTTATTAGTATTTTTCTTTATTAAGATAAAATTGACATATAATATTATATTAGCTTCAGGTGTACAACATAATAATGACTTGATATTTATACATATTATGAAATGATTAACAATCATTACCACACATTGGTATGATTTTTTTTCCTGTGCTGACAGCTTTTAAGAACAACCTTCTTTCCAACTAGTATTTTTGTAAAATAATTTAAAGTATGTTCATTTACTCTTGGATTTATCTGTTTTCTGTCTTTTCAAAGATTTTACTCAGAATTTTTTTTTTATTTTATTTCTATTTTTTGTGTCAACAATTTGTATATTAATTACTATTCTTATACTTTGGACTTAATTTGCTAGGCTTTCTCTAACATTTTGAATTGGACTTTTTTTTTCTAATACATGCATTTAAGTAAAACTGATTTTTGCTGGTGCATAAATGAGCCCATAGCAGTTGTCAAAATTTTTAAATCTTTTTATTCAGATATATTGAGAGCTACTGACCTGAGCCACTACCTCTCAGTTCACGCAAGACTTCAGATATGCATACAGCTTTCTTGGACTTTCCACTTCCACCAGACAGACCTGGAATTGGAGTGAGACAAATCATGATCTTACCTAGGGGACAATGTTCAAAAGAACAAAAAAAACCCTCAGTAATTAAGAAAATTATATTTCATACTGTATTTTTAAAAATCAGAATATATACTCAAAATTCATGGAAAGCAAAATATCAAAATGTTAAATTATAACAATTGTTGTTTGCTTATTTTAAGACCCTGCCATAGGAACATAAGATCATTACTGATCGGCTTGAAGTTCTCAGTCTGCAGGTCCCCAACTGGATGAGTTTATGACTTTTGATAATGGCATACAAACAGATTGAGTAACCAGGGCATTATGCTTACTCAGTCATATTTTTTTAATTGTAGAGTTTTTTTTATTAGTTCTTTTCCACTTGATTCAAGATATAAGAGAATACTCTGAGAAGCCCCGAAAGGGGGCACAATTTTCTTTTTATCTCAGCACAACGCTTCCTTCAGACCTAGCGCCTAAGGCCAACCAATTTCCAGTGCCCTGGGAACCCCCAAATTCTTACTTCCTAGGCATTGCCATTTGCATTCCCCAAGCACTTTACACAAATGAGCCCAAGAAGTCCCGTTTGGGCAACACAGGAACATCAACTATCTCACTGGTAGTCTTGCACACTGACCACAATCTCCAAAAGTTTGCATAGTAAGAGGGAGCCTGGTATCACTGGCAACAGAGTTTGCACTCCCAGAGGAAAGAAAGCTTATCTGGATTCCCCTTCTAGTCTGGTTCTGAGAGATTCTAGGAAGGCCAGAAAAGCTCATGCTGGTATTAAAGGGCCACCACTGGCTTTGGCCAGGCACTGTGGTGTTCACTCCTATAGTGAACACTCTAGTTAACAGGAGTAAGACCACAAATACTGAAGGAGACTTTTGTGTGGTTTAGGACCATGAACATGAAGGATGTGGTCTTCTGTTGAATGCCATGTCCCTTTAGTTGTCCTGGATCATGAAAAACTCTCAAACATTTAACTATCATAGATATTAACTGTATTCCTATTAATTATGTATTAATACATATCAAATTAATGGTTATACAGCATCTGTCTTGTGCTAGGCATAATTCTAAATGAATATTAACTTATTAGAATGATGTAATGTTCATCATCATCTTTATTTTAAAGATGAAGAAACTGAAATTCTGATGGGTCATTTCCCACTTGGGTCACGGAGCAATGTTCTGACACCACAAGTCACCTGGCCTGAAGAATTAAATGAGAGTCCAATCCATGATTCTCAAAATGTGTAAAAACAACAACAACAACAACAACAAAACCAGTTATATCAAGATCTCAGACAGTATTAGAAGAATTATAAACCTGGGACGCCTGGGTGGCTCAGTTGGTTAAGCGACTGCCTTCAGCTCAGGTCATGATCCCGGAGACTCCGGATCGAGTCCCACATCAGGCTCCCTGCTCTGCGGGAAGCCTGCTTCTCCCTCTCTCACTCCCCCTGCTTGTGTTCCCTCTCTGGCTGTGTTTCTCTCTGTCAAATAAATAAAATCTTAAAAAAAAAAAAAAAAAAAAGAAGTTCTGATGAAGGCTTCCGTCAGTACAATTGTTCTTTGATAGGAAATCACTTGTTCTTTTCTGGGTGCTTTTAGGACTTGTGTGTTTATCCATAATGTATGAGTAGTTCAGAAAAAGTAGAAAGAGAATATAGTAGCATTGACAATGTCATTTTATCTTGAAACTGTTTACTGGAGCAACTTTTTCTGGAACTTATCATTTAATAACTATCAATTTAACTGGGGGAAGTCAATAAAAACATCAATGTTTTTCTCTAAAAGAAATCAAGATTGGAAGAAACAGTAAGAAAAGGATTCTTTAAACACACAGCATACTAGCAATATCATTCTAAAAATCATTAAATGATTTGGAAATTACTAGAATTATGAATGGATGGTTTCAGTATAAATGAAATCATATGGTAAGCAAATTGAGTAATGAAAGTTTTGTTAAGAGAATAAAAAAGAGTATGTATTTTAAGATTTAATTTATATTTGGTTTCAAATTAGCTTAAAAATCTAAACTGATTATTAGTTTGACTATCATACTAATATTTAAAGCTAAAAATTGTCCTACTCTTTATTAAATTATATTCTAATATTTTTAAAAAAGATTTTATTTATTTGACACAGGGAAAGGTCACAAGTAGGCAGAGAGGCAGGCAGAGAGAGAGGAGGAAGCATGCTCCCGGCTGAGCAGAGAGCCCGATGCAGGCCTTGATCCCAGGACCCTGAGATCATGACCTGAGCTGAAGACAGAGGCTTTAACCCACTGAGCCACACAGGAGCCAAAGTTATATTCTAGTATTGACCAATTTTAAATACTCTTCAAATAAGTGTTATTTGACCTATTGATTTTCAAAGTCAATTCTTATTTAGATTTAAATATATGCTATATATATATTTTTTGTTTATTGCATCTCACTCTTTTCTGGTTCAGTTTCCTTCTTTTTTGAAGTGTGTATTTGGCAACTCTTGCATGGAAATCATATAATTTGATTTTATTTTTTAATATCTGTTTCATTCCTTGAAATTCTCTGCATTTGACTCTCACTTTTCAGTGATAGTTCAGTTACTTTCTCCCACAACACTGGACATATTTCATGTTGTTCTGGTCTCTCCTATTGCTATTAAGAAGCTCTTCACTGTTGTTTTGCACATTGCTGTTTTGTTGTTGTTTCAAATTGTTACTTTGTAGATAGTCTCTCCTTTCTTTCTGGGTACTTTTAGGGCTTATTTGTCTTAGGTGTTCTACAGTTTTACCATAAGGTAATTAATTATGGCATTTCAAAAAATATTCTGTTCAAAATGTGCAGTGTTTTCCATATTAAAAACCATGTCTTTCCCCAGTTCTGAAAAGAATTTTCAAATACTGCTTCTCTTCCATCATCGCCTTTCTTTTTCCCTGAAACTGAAAAAGATTCTGGAAAAAATAAACACAAGATTTTCAATAACTGTCCACAATTGCTCACAATAACATGTAGGGTCCAGCAATGAACTTGAAACATCTTCTCTGAAAATGGTGTATTTATTTTTTCCAGAATCTTTTGTCGTTGTTGTTGTTGTTATTGTTGTTTTTATATGGAGAAATATTCTGGCCAGCCTGGTCTATCATTTTGCCAGAATCAGACAGATTTCTTTTCACACTATTTTAAACAGGTTTTCTTCTATACTTGGGTAGCCGCCATCATCCCTAATCACAGAGTAATTTGCAAGGAGGCTTATTTCTGCACATGGGCCTGAAACTCCTTACATAGAAAAACACCATAATATACACATGCAAAAGAGAGTCAGATGGTGAGTGGAGAGACAATTTAGCATATTTATAACTTGCTTCATACTAATGGACGCAGAATTATGTTGCGGAGACCTGTGGTGAATGCCAAGAGAAGCTGGTCTGAGAGTGGAGACTGTCACAGGAAAGCCCGAAGGGAAGGGCATTATGCTTCTGAAGTTGATATGAGGTGAGCATATTGAAAGGAGATATTGCTTTTAAAAAGGAAGTTTATTGGAATCACTTAAGGAGCTTCATAACAGTAACCATTCTAGGGTCCGAAGATCCTTTCATGTGTTTAGCTGGGCCTGGAAATCTATATTGTGATAAGCACTCCAGGTAATTCCATGCAATGGTATATTGAGTGGTTTTGGGGAACCACTAGGAACAAGCATAATAAGAAATTAATAGTGGGGTAAAGAGGGGTGCCTTGGTTTTGGCTTGAATTATGATCTCAATGTTGTGAGACTGAACCCTGTGTCTAGCTCCATGCTTGTTGAGGAGTCTGCTTGAGATTCTCTCCTTCTCTCTTTGCCCCTTTCCCTGCTCGCATTCTCTCTCTCTCTCTCTCTCTCTCTCTAAAATAATAAATAAATAAGATTTTTAAAAAATAGTGGGATAGGGAAACTGGTTAATAAAATACTTTGAATCCTCCAATAAGGAATCTATGCTTTCTCTAGATGAATGACAGAAAGATTGAAAATATCAAAAAAGCAATACGACATGAAAACTGTGGAATATAAGATAAATATATCAATAACACAAGCCCAATAACTATTGAAGCTGCTTAGATATCTAAGACAAAATATGAATCACACCTCAAGGGCCAGTGTTGTACATGGCTTGTTTTTGTAAAGCCAGTGAGCTAAGAAGTGTTGAAAGTTTTTAAAGGCGGGGGGGGGGGGTTGGAGAATATGTGACAGAAATCATACTTGGCTCCCAAATCTTTAAAAACTTAATGTTTGGCCTTTTACAAAATGTTTGCTGAGTCCCTGAATTTAGACAGTCTCAAGGTTTTCCATGTCACTGTGGTAAATTAGCAAGGTTTCAGTCACAGTGTGATGGGAGGAATATATACAGAGAGACAGCTGTGCCTGAATGAGACAAAAACAGAGTAGAGCTGGACTAGAAGTCATAGTCTAAACCACCATCAAAACAAGATCGTCAGAGCATTCGACACTGAAAGTGACCGAAGTATCTTCCATTACATGACAGCGACCTTTATAAAATGAGAATTTAATGATGTTAAAGTTGAAATTCTTCATTAATTTCTCGTCCCCTTAAGAGAGGTCAAGAAACAGCATAGTACACTAAGCTTTTTGTGACATATTCCAAATTCACACTCTTCATGGTGTCATAACTGATCTACCATAATTCATTCCCATGAAACTCCCTGAGATCAGTGATAGATCCCTGATATCCTATGAACAGAAAAAATACTACAACATTGGTTTTATTTTATTTACTTATGTATTTATTGTTTGTTTTCAAAATAATAAAGTATATAGTTTATTTTATGTAATTTTAAAAAAAGATTGTATTTATTTATTTGAAAGAGAGAAACATATCTAGAGAGGGAACATAAGCAAGGAGAGTGAGAGAGGATGAAGCAAAGCTTCCCACTGAGCAGGGAGCCAGATGCAGGACTTGATCCCGGGACTCTGGGATCATGACCTGAGCCGAAGGTAGTTGGCTAACCAAGTGAGCCACCTAGGCACCCCTAGTTTATTTATTTTTTTAAAGATTTTATTTATTCATTTGACAGAGAGAGATCACAAATAGGCAGAGAGGCAGGGAGAGGAAGAGGGGGAAGCAGGCTCCCTGCAGAGCAGAGATTCCCAATGCTGGACTCAATCCCAGGATCCAGAGATCATGACCTGAGCTGAAGGCAGAGGCTTAACCCTCTGAGCCACCCAGGCATCCCTAAAGTATATAGTTTAAAAATCAAATTATACATGTATCATCATGAATAACAACTGTTCCAAACTCTTCTCCCAATTCCCCCCCAAAAGGTCTGTTTCCATTTTTTTCCTAAATTTACCTCCATAATTCTAATGAATTTTCTCACGGTTCCATTTTCTAATTTTCTGTGTTAAATATTTCCACTTAATTCTAACTATTGAGATCAAGATTTAGCAATTTTCATTATTCACTCTCTCCACACAATCATTTTCCTGTCTCCCAATATTATTTTATCATTTTGATATTCAATGTGTATATGAGTGTGTGTGTGTGTGTGTGTGTGTGTGTGTAGGTATACAGTTTATAGTCTGACACATGGTCCACATGCCCTTCCATTTACAAAGCTTTATAACTTTCTGGAATTTATAATTGCCTCATTTTTCGTGCCTGAACATTCTGCATTTGTTACAAAAATTCTTCCTGTGCAAAAATGTAATATACCCTAAAGAACTACATATATTAAAGAATCTACCAAATCCATTCCTATTTTCTTGGAGGCATCCCTCCTGGAGCTTTTTATTATCTTCTACAAACCTTTGCAAATCACTCACTAAGTGTCCTGTATGGCTCATTTCCTGTACTATTTGTCCCTCTTCAGTTTTTGAGAATTCACCTGCTTCTCTCTTGTCTCGATTTCCTGTTTTATTAAATGTTTTGCAACTACACAGAATGGATATCCAGCCATCTGCTCTTCTATATAACTTTGCTATCCACCTCCAATTTTATCATGTTTCTTTCCTCTGTATCTTTTTCTCTTCTCACTTATTTTTGTGACTGATATCATCCTGAAGCTGCTGGAGAAATAGAGCATAGAGGAACATTTTTAAGAACTCATATCCCCAAAACATTTTTGTGCAAGTCTCACAGTATGCTTGGATATAGAATTCTATATATTTTGCCAAAAAATTGAAGGTCTTATTATTTTTTAATTTCCTATGTTGTTTTTGAAAAGTTCAATGTCATTCAGATTCTTTTATAAAGAAGTGAGTGATTGCCTTTCCAGAATTTTTAGGAGCTTCTATTTATCCTGAATATTTTGAAATTCTGTACTTACATAGAGATATATACACACACACATAATTACCATGCCGGGAAATTAGTAAGCTTTTCTGTTTGGAAATCCATATTCTTCATTTTGGAAAGTATGTGTAAAAAGTTTCTTCATTTCTTGTGCTCCATATTTAATCTTTGTGTCTTTCTAGAACACCTATTTTTCTGATGTTGAACATTTTAGATAGAATCTCAGATTTTCACATCTCTATGTGATAGTGAGAAATAATAAGCAAGTATGAGGATGAGAATCTAGATAGTTGTGTTCAAATTTTAGAGATGAATTATATATATTAAAAAATACAGGAGCGAAAAGGCTAAAGACAGGATCACAGATGTGATGGAACAGGGTAAACTCCAGTCCATGAGCGAGAGTTAAGCCTGGAGATACGGGAAAAGGTTGACTCTGCCAAGAAACAATGATGTCTTACTGGATTGGTCAACGGAGACTCCTCAGGCTCCTAAAGTTTTTCTAGATGGTGATAGGAAGTGGTGGCATGTGAATTGGGGTTAAATCTGACTCTCCTAGAAACATGTGATCTTTGGGGGTTCATTTATCATCTCTGTCACTGCTCCTCTGAAGTCCTGAGAGTTGCCATCATCTATTGTGAGCTAATTCTATAATTAGCAAACTGTCAAGTGAAGAAATGAATTAATATCAATACGAGTCAAAAACAGAAAATGAAAAGTTAGACTAGCTTTATGTGTTAATAGATGAAAATTTGGAGCAGGTAGGATATTAATCAATCATCCAACTAGACAATCAGTATGGTTTTCTGTCTTATGGTGAAGCTTTCTAGAATATGGCTCACTCCCTAAATTTATAAGTGACCATTTTGTGCTGATCTGGAATAGCAGCTGGGATGGCTACTATCTAAATCTGGTATTTGTTCTGAGTAACTTTATCAATTGAGAAATTGAATGCAAGGCTGTTTTAAGTTCCATTTTTAAGGACAGCCAAGGCCTTTTTAAGTTCCATTTTTTACTTTTGGGGGATAAAGTAATCTCTTTTTCAAAATATGTAAGGCCCCAAATTCCTGGACTTTTTCATTACCTTTCATTTCTGATTTCTAAACAGCCAGTTTTTTTTACCAAGCTCATTTCTTCTTTCCTGCAATACCTTCCCAAAGGCAGCCAACAGTAAGCAATAGGCACTATAGTAAGCAATATGCACTAATATTTCCCCTAGAGCCATAGACAGAGTGGGCATATTATCTGCATTACAAGTTTGCAGCAGGTGAATTTTATTAAATGTTTTGCAATGAAATAACATGACAACATAGCCATCTGTCCTAGTACATCTTTACATTTGCCACGTCCTAGTGACTAATACTATATATTTTATGTGTTGGCTGTAACAAATGTTATGGATTTTACTTTTTTTTTTTTTCTACAGTAATGTCCCAGCTCCAGGTAGTAATGACTATGGAGGTAATGATAACACATAGTCTATGCTATGGTAACAATTACATTTTGAAATGTTAGTGGTTTATGTCAGTAAAGGTTTATATCTGCTTCATGTTACAGACTTTGTTTGAATAGGCCAAATTCTCTCCCAAATGATGACTCAGGTATCTAGGATCTTACCATCACGTGTCTCCAAAATACTGAAAATCCTTTACATTCTGCTGTATTAATTAGAGAAAGAAAAAATATGTAGAAAGTTGCATAGAGTTCTTTAGAGACCAAGCATATATGTAACACACAGAATGGTGAGTACTGTGAACTATGTAAGACTGACGATTCATAGACCTGTACCCCTGAAGCAAATAATACATTGTATGTTAATAAATAAAAAATAATAATAATTACCCACACATACTACAAGCCAGAGCCAGTCAAGTAGCCTCCCCTGATTGCAGGGGCCCCTGGATATGTGATTTAAATATGTTTACAGAGCAAGTAAAAATATTTGGGTAAGCACAGAAAAAAAAAGTACTTACTAAAAACGATTTAAACAATGGAATACCTGAATAATTCTACATCGATTAAAGAAATTGTATCAGTAATTGAAAATCTACCTACAAAGAATCTCCATGTCCAATCAGTCAGAAGGATAATGAGAAATAAGCAAATGCAGAGGTCAGAAATGTTGGTACTATTTCCCCATTTGTTTTTAGAGGCTTTTATTATCTTGTTATTAAACAAAAGCCAACAAAAGTATGAAAAATGGAAGTTGCACATCAATGTTGCATATAAGAATAGTTAAGATTATAATATATTGTTAAAGGTAATTCAGGCATATATAACATGATAATGCATCTTGATCAAAAAGTGGTTTACTACAGAATTCCAATGTTTACATTTGAAAACAGATTAATTTTTTCACCTCATTATTGGATAGAGAAAAATCATATGTGACCTGTTTCAAAAGGGAAAAAGATATCCATTTGTGATGAAAACTGAGAAAACTTAGAATGGAATTTCCTTAACCTTATAATCATTATTTTAAAAAAAGCTCAATAAGAAATACTGTACTTGTAAAACATTTACAAATATCATATTTGTGAAACATTTCCCTTTGAGATTATAGTGATGAAATCTTGAAATCTTTCTTTTTGAGATTAGGAATAAGAAAAGAATGGTGTTATCACCATGTCAATTAAATAGCTTTGCATTATATTGGGAAGCGAAGAAGGAAATTATCAAGAAATGTACATCAAGATCGCACATTGAAGATGGTGTAGTGCATGCAGAAAATATAAAAAAACTACTTGCAAATTATTAGAAATAATAAAAGGTTTAGGTAGCTATATACAAAACCAACATATACAAATCACTTTTAATTTAAAATATCATGATTTTATTATAAAATGAAATAAAAAGAAACCATTTATGATAACACCGAAAGTGAACTATATAGAAACAAATCCAATAGAGATATGCAAGATCTTTGAGGAAAAAAAAAAAAAACAGTAAAGGTTTTTAGAAAAAATTTGAAGCACATACATGCATAAAGATACATAGCACATTCATGGTATAAAAATGGCAAAAGAGATGCCAGGTGGCTCAGTCGTTAAGTGTCTCCCTTTGGCTCAGGTCATGATCCTGGATGGATCCAGGATGGAGCCATGCATTAGGCTCCCTGCTGGACCGGGAAGCCTGCTTCTCCCTCTCTCACTCCCCTTGCTTGTGTTCCCTCTCTAGCTGTGTTTCTCTCTGTCAGATAAATAAATAAAATCTTTTTTAAAAAATGATGTATGTGTTTAAGGCAATCCAAGTTAAAATAAAGCTTTATTTTTGTTGCACTTGATGATCTGATTTTAATTTTTTATGGAAGTGCAATGGCTAAGATACCATTGAAGAAAAACAAAATGGGAGACCTTGCTCAACCAGGTATTTCTCTTTATATTTTATATTTATAGTAATTAAGACAGCTTGACATTGCCAACAGGATAGGCAAATGTCTGATGGAATGGAATTGTAGGCTCCAAAACAGGTCTACTAATATTTATATACTTGGTATGAGAAAAGCTAACCTATATATTCCAAATAAATGATGTCAGGAAAATTGAAGATTCACAACTCATACCATATGAAAAATAATTCCTGTGGTTTGAAGACTTAAATGCATGAGTCAGAATTGGAAATATTTATAAAAATTAAATATAAGAGGTGCACATGTGTGACTCAGTGGGTTAAACCACCGACTCCTGATCTTGGCTCAGGCCATGATCTCAGGGTCATGAAATCAAGCCCTGTGTTGGGCGTGGAGCCTGCTTAAGATTCTCTCTCCTTCTCCCTTGCCACCACATGCCCATGGGCTCTCTATTTCTATCTCTAAAAAAGAAATAAAATAAATATAAGAAAATCAATGCATAATTTCAAAATATGGAAGAATTTTTCAACAATATGGGGAAATGCTAAGGTTAAAGAAAAAACTGATAAATTCAACTGTATAAAAATGAGGGACTTCTAGTCATCTGCATACACTATAAAAAAAATGAAAAGGGAGATAAATGGACTAAGTTGACTATATAGTTTACAAAGTAAAATACCCAAATGCTCAAAACAGGCAAGAAAACATGCACAACCAATTATTCATGGATATGAGAACTAAAAACACATCTGATGGATGGACAAAAATTTAAAAGTCGGACAATTAGCAAAGATGACAAGCATTGGGATGAACACTATAACCCATATAAATTCATATAAACCTGTATCAATTCACATAAGCACTTTGAAGAACACATTATCATTATTTATCTCCTATAAAGCAACAATTTAATTTTTGGTATGTATCTTAGGAAAAGACTTTTTTGTATTTGCATCTTGATACATGTATAAGAATGCTTTGGGCAGCATAGTTTTTAGTACACAAGAACTTACAATAAGAAAAACAAACCACAGATCTATAAATTATAGATTTAGTTTATAAGTATTGTATCTTATTATAATAAAAAATTATGTGCAATGAAATGAACACATCATATCACAATCCCCTATAGCATCATGTATTAATATCACAAACTTATAAAGTTTAAAAACAGACAAATTAAATTATATAATTTGGGAATCCATATACAATTGTTAAAACTATAAAGAAAAATTGGGGCACCTGGGTGGCTCAGTGGGTTAAGCATCTGCCTTCTGCTCAGGTCATGATCCCAGGGTCCTGGGATCAAGCCCCTGTCGCACTTGGCTTCCTGCTCAGTGGGGAGCCTGCTTCTCCCTCTCACTCTGCCTGCCTCTCTGCTTACTTGTGTTCCCTCTGTCAGTCAAATAAATTAAATAAATAAAATAAAAACTATAAAGAAAAGGAAGAAACTGTTTTCTACAAATTCACAGTAACAACTACATTTAGGAGAAAGAAGTTCGGAGGAAATTTGGGGAACATAAAGGATGCTAATTTTGTTCTCCTTCTTGACATGAGTAAGGATAATATATATTTTAGTTTCGCAATGATCTGATAAAATTCTATGTCTCTGTTTTAGTTATATTTTTGATACATGTCATATTAAGCAATTAAAAATGAAAAAATCTAAAGACATATATAGAACGGTTTTTAATGTCATGTTAATTAACAATCTAGTTGTAAATGAAGAAAGCATTTAATTGCAATTGAGAATGAAAAAAAATTTCCCCCCCTTTTTTAGTCACCTTTCTTTGTTTTCCTTTGTGGTTTGTGCATAAGTGTATATAAAGTGTCCCAAAGAACTAACTATCCTAAAGGGCATGTCAGGTCAGCTTGTTTCTTGGGGATAGTCTTTCTTAAATTTTATTGTATTTGTCTATCACCTTGGGATCTTGTTACAAACTCAGTTTGACTCAGTAAATATGGGGTGGAGCCTGAGATTCTAACAAGAATGTGTTCCCTGCTGCTAGTCCCAGGGTAACTAAGGAACAGGACTACCAGCACACGGGGCTGATACCGGATTAACCAGAATTCAATTGTTAATTTATAAGTAAGGTGACCCTAGATTTTTTTCACTCAACTGGGACACATTTGAAAGTGAAATGGAGCTGTTATTAATAATGATGCTTGCCACAGGCAGAAACAGGAACCTCCCCCAGAACCTGGGACACATGTTCTCTCTATCTTTGAGTTACAATGATCTTTTATGCACTCTACAATTTTAGTATATTGCATTCTAGGAAACTGAGCACCATAAACCCTCCTTCAATATTATACCAACAGTGTGCCCAAAAAGAAAGAACTTGAAATGCATTATAAGCATTCAGAGGAAAGGCCTTTGAGTGAGTAAGAAGTTTGTATTTTGGAAAGTGCACAGTAGAGAAAAAGTTATGCCCCAGCTGAAGTGGGTGGAAATTTCCCATCTGCTGCTAGCTAGACAGTCTGGACCTCAGATTCTTTCTGCTTCTGAAATACTTGTAAGACATGATCTTATTCCATTTTAATAATACAATCTCTCTTTATGGCATGGGATACTGTTTAGTTTTATCTCTTCCATGTGTTTATATTTTGAAGTTAAAGTGATTTTGTTTATTTCCATCTAATTTTTCTTTGTAGTCTATGATTTAAAAATCACTTACAAATCAATATTTTAAAGGAAACAATAATTGTCTGTGATTCCTGTAACGAATGCTTGCATTTTTTACAAGTAACCCATAGTATATTTTGGAAATCTCTTTGTTTAGGGGCTTTTATTCTCAGTGTAAGTGTAATAAATAAGTGTTGGAGCTTTCAGTGACTTGATTCATTTATTCATGAGAAGCTTTGTCAAAAATTTTAAATATTTAACAATGACCCAAAGCTCCAAGGGACAAAACATAAAGAACAACAAAGTAAGAAAAGACACTGCATTTTCATAAAATAAAAAGAACTATCATATATATGAAAACTAATGCATGAATTTCAGGATATCACAATTTTTACAATATTTCATAAAACTAATATTAGGGAACAAAAAAGGGTTAAAAGATGACAGTCATAGTTACAGTGGAAAAAAACCTAAAAATTCCTTTCCTTTCTGAAGCACCAGGCCTTTACATCTTATCTACTAAATGTCATAGTGAAAACTTTACTTCCGCCAGCATGAAAAAAGATGCTGATGAGACTCCTTTAATATCTCCATCCATATTCATACAAAATGTTTTAAGTAATGGAGATGAATGATCATGGCTTAAATAATTAAAAAGTTAAAAACAATGAATCATATTCAGTACCAAGAGAGTTTAAACTTGAAGTATGATTCTTTTGATAATGACATATGGTTTTCAAAAAAATAGCAGAAACTGACATTCTAGAAAAACAAAATGAGTGATTCATACCCCAGCAAAATTTAATATCACTTCCAGGATATTAAATGCTTCGTGTGCCAAGTTAGTCATAGATTCTGGCCTTAACTACATAGATTCCTCGTTTTTCAATTTTATTATCATTATTTTTTAATTTTGTGAATCCATGAAAATTTATTCACATATCAAGAATTCATAATGAAACAGACTTATCACATCTGATTCATTGATCCTTCATGAAATTGACATAGAGACTTGGTGCAGAGAGCTTCTAGAACTAACTCCCAACTAATACAAAAAGAAATTCTTTCTAAACTATTGACATTGCTTACCATCACAAATGTGTAACGTTTGCTAGGAACTGGGCTGCTGTGCCTTCAATGCTTCTGGTCAGGCTTTTGGATATCCTTATTTATTAAGCAATCTATTCCATTCCATTTAACAAACATCTCTCAAGTGTGCATACCAGGACCTATGGTGATAGTGAAGGATTAATACGATAATTTCTTTCCTCAAGGAACTCACACTCAGGGTGAGAGACAGAAAAGTGCACATCAAATCAGAGTTTGACAGATGCTGTGAAAGAAGGAGAAAGAGGTGCTAGAATAGAAGGAAAAAGGAGTTCAGGTCCTGCCACTTTTAGCTAAACTCACATTCCCCGTGATGTATTTACTTTGGATCTATGCATACATTTTAGTCCATAAGAAGTCAAACATCTCTTCCACATGGCTAGTCTTTAAATTTTGTTGCTCCGTTGGTTGGTTGATTGCCTAAGTGGACATCAGTGTCACTATTTCCTACTAAATCTCATCACCTTCTTCTCAGATAAAAAGAAATCTGCGTCTTATTTATTTTCTCATGAAAATACTTTTTGTTTCATTACCTCCTTAATATAAAATTATCAAAAGTAAATAGAATACTATTTAATGATATGATGAAGATAGTTCTATAAACACAGTTCAAGATATTACATTTTTGGTAATACTGTCATAATGCTATACTCAACCAATTTTTCTCTCCTCAGCTATGTTGTTTTCATACAGGAAGGCCATGTAAATGCAGTGAGCTCTTGTTTGTTTCCTTGTTTTAAACAATAATGATTTATCCCTATTAGGTTGCAACAATGCATTGCAATCTGTTCGAATATTTTGAATCAAAATTCTGATGTCAGACATTTTAACTCTCCTATCAGATTAAGAGATCTGATTAGCATTACTTATATTTTTGTCCAGGCAACAATAAAAGTGCTGATCAGTATGAAGTCAAGAACAGGGTCTCCTGCATGAATAGACATTTTTCCAAAGAAGACATCCCGATGGCTAATAGATACATGAAAAAATTCTCAACATCCTTCATCATCAGGGAAATAGAAATCAAAACCACAGTGAGATGCCACCTCACACCTATCAGAATGACTAAAATTAATAATTTAGGAAACAATAGATGTTGACAAGGATGTGGAAAAAGGGGAAATATAAATTGGTGCAGTCACTCTGGAAAATAGTAGAGAAGTTCCTTAAAGTTAAAAATAGAACTACCCTACAATCCAGCAATTGCACTACTAGGTATTTACCCAAAGGATACAAAAATACTGATTCAAAGGGGTACATGCGCCCAATGTTTATAGCAGCACTATCGACAATAGCCAAATTATGGAAAGAGCCCAAACTTCCATCAACTGACAGATGAATGGATAAAGATGTGGTATATATACAATGGAATATTAGTCATCCATCAAAAAGAATGAAGTCTTGCCACTTGCAACAATGTGAATGGAGCTGGAAAGTATTATGCCAAGTGAAACAAGTCAAAGATAAATACCACAGGATTTCACTCATATGTGGAATTTAAGAAATAAAACATAAAACGGACTCTTTTTTTTTTAAGATTTTACCCATTTATTTGAGAGAGAGAGAGAGAGAGAGAGCACAAGTGGGTGGAGGAGCAGAGGAAGGAAGAGACTCCTTGCTGAGCAGGGAGCCACATGTAGGGCTCAATTCCGGGACCCTGGGATCATGACTTGAGCCAAAGGCAGACACTTAACCAACTGAGTCACCCAGGTGCCCCCAAACAGATTCTTAACTATAGACAACAAACTAAGGGTTGCTGAAAGGGTAGGGGGGCAGGGGATGGGCTAGATGGGTGATGGGTATTAAGTAGGGTACTTGTTATGATGAGCACCAGGTGTTTTATGTAAGTGATGAATCACTAAACCCTACTCCTGAAACTAATATTACACTGTATATTAACTAACTGGGATTTTAATAAAAATTTGGATGAAGCTAAAAAAATACAAAATAAAGAAGGAAAAGAATAAGGTCTTCTAGATTTCTAGCATAGCATAAAATAAATGACTCCAGGGAAATGCCTAGCACTGCCTGCTGCTGAAGAACCAATTCCAACCTGGGGAAATATGTACTGCAGGGATCCCCAAGAGTCTAATCAAGACTGAAATGTTCATCAAAGATGGAATCTACTTTGCATATATTTCCATTTATATCATATTCTGTGCTATATTCAGTGTTCCTTTGTTAGTTACTTTGTCTTTACATATACTTCTAGTTTGCTTCTGCCATGTCTATACTGCATAGTTCACCTCTCATACCCTGCTCCGCTACCTTCTGAAACTGAACGTTTCTCCTTAAACTTTTCCTTCTTACATATGTACCAAAAGTACATGCATCAAATATTATCTGTCTTTAACCCTCCAGATTGATTTTGGAATTTAATGATCTTAAGATTGGTCCTCATCTTTGTCCCAACCTCTCCATTCCCCCCCATACTTGCTGGTTCCAAAAGTACAAATGGGGAATTGTAATAATTTTATTTAAGATGTATTGAGTCTTTCGTATGTGACAAGCACCTTTCTAATTCTCCTCTGAGTATTTTCATATCACCTTAACTACAAACCTCCACAGTGGATCTACTAACAGGCAGCGCTCTGATATTGCAGGCTGGGTTACAGACCATTGCAATAAAGCAACAGGCACAATAAAGCAAGTCAAGTGAATTTTTTGGTTTCCTGGTGCATATGAAAGTCATGTTTACCATATACCATAGTGTATTAAGTGTGCAATAGCATTATCTTGAAAAAATGTACATAGCTTAATTAAAATACTTTATTGCTAAAAATGCCAGACATCATCTGAGCTTTCAGGAAGTTGGAAATCACTGATCACAGATCACTGTAACCAATGTAATAATAATGAAAAAGCTTGAAATACTGCAAGAATTACCAAACTGTGACAGAAACATGAGATGAGCAAAAGCTCTTGGAAAAATGGAGTCAACGGGCTTACTCAACACAGGGTTGCCACAAAACTTCAACTTGGAAAAATTACCATATCGACAAGGTGCATTGAAGTGAAGCACAGTAAGAGGTGTGCTGGTCTTAGGCTATTTCACAAAGAAGGAAACTGAGGCACTTGCCCAATATCATGCAGTTGGTAAATAGACCAGGAGAATTAAAGGTGATCCTTTGAGTACCATTCTTACAATGTAATTATTTAACCAATTGTAATTCACCAGATTATTTTCTGTCAGAGGTATTTAAAGAAACCTTAAAAAATGCTTTTAAAAATCAATACCTTACTATGTGCATGAATGGCTAAAATTAAAAAGTCTGGCAAAACCAAATACTGGCTTATTATACATATAATATTTTTGACATATATAAATAAAATCATATATATCATATATCTCCACTATGACCATAGAATTTCCTGCCCAGCTATTTATCCAAGAAAATTGAAAAACTATTTTTAAAAAGGTTTTTAATGAGAATATCCTTCTCAACATTATTTTCTAATAAAAAACTGGAAACCATCCAAATGTCTATCAATGGGAGGATGAATAAATGAACTGCAATGTTTCATACAATGGAATACTACTCAGTAATGAAAGGGAGAGGTGTGTGGGTGGCTCAGTCGGTTAAGCCTCTGACTTTTGATTTCAGTTCAGGTCATGATCTCAGAGTCAAGAGTTAAAGCCCTGAGTCAGGATCCACACTCAGTGCAGAATCTGCTTGAATTTCTCTCTCTCCCTTTTCCTCGGACCCCCTCCTCTCTCTCTCTAAAATAAATAAATAAATCTTTAAAAAATAATGAAAGGAAATGGGCTTCTGATACATGGAAAAACAAGGATGAATCTCACAAAAGTTATACTGAGTACAAGAAGTCTTTCACCAAAGTTAATGTATACCAAAGTAATGAGATTCCCTATTTTTCTTTTTTTGTGTTTTTTAAAGATTTTATTTTTTTGACAGAGAGAAACACAGCCAGAGAGGGAACACAAGCAGGGGGAATGAGAGAGGGAGAAGCAGGCATCCCGCCGAGCAGGGAGCCCGATGTGGGACTCGATCCCGGGTCTCCAGGATTATGACCTGAGCCGAAGGCAGTCACCCAACCAATGGAGCCACCCAGGTGCCCCAACATTCCCTATTTTTCTAAGGAAAAAGGAAATTATACTTCATACCATGGTTTGTTCTTCATGAACTCATAATAGACCCTAGTACTTGCTTCATTTTTCTCAGCTATCCAGTACTCCAAAACCTAAATATTTGAAATCAAGTTTCCATATGTGTCATTTACCTCCTTTTAAAAATGGGATTATTTCCCTGGATTCTAGTCATCTATCTCATTCTCTATGGTTTGCAACAATTGAGGAACTGGGTTATGAACATTCTTTTTCTCTGTTCTGACCTGGAGATGTCCTGATCAGGGAATACTGGCGCCATGTGCTATCTCCCTACCTGCCCAGCTACCCTGGGATGTAAACAGCATCCTATCTTCCTCTAGCAGCTGCAGTGAGACAGATTCTTCTTGTGAATTGGACAAAGGCAAAACAACAGATAAGTTGTTCTGTTAACATTATACCATCTGTTCCACAGAATGGAACTCTCTCTTCCTTGTTCCTCTTGCTGTTTTCAACCTAGCAAAAATGTTCTTTTTATTGTTCCTAGCATATTTTTGCAAGGCTCAGATATTTTCTTATTAGCCTTCTTATTACCCTGTCGTGCAACTCTTAGATTTGTATTTAGATCACTTACCCCTTGCTTTTTTCTTTCTAAATATATAATCACTAAAGAACTCTCCATAGTCACAGAGATTTCTTTAGATACTATCACATTTTCTTCTCTTGAGACTTTTTTCTTATGCAGCTCTAATCACTGCCTTCCCTGCCATTTCTCTAAGGTTATACTTTTTTCCCTAAAATTAAAACAAACAAACAACTATGATTTGGAGACTTGAATGGGTATGTCCAGTTAAAATTAGAGTGAATTATGAGAACAGAGGAAGGATTTATTTACCTTTCACCACTCCTTTCTGCTCAAACCAATGATGTGATATTTTCTCGCTAAAATAGAAATTATTTTGTAAGTTTACGATTTCTTGTTTTTTTCCTTTATCCTAATAATGACTAGGATATTTTTCATTGATTTTTTTTAAGATTTTATTTATTTATTTGACAGAGAGAAACACAGCCAGAGAGGGAACACAAGCAGAGGGACTGAGAGAGGGAGAAGCAGGTTTCCCACCAAGCAGGACGCCTGATGTGGGGCTCGATCCTGGGTCTCCAGGATCATGACCTGAGCCGAAAGCAGTCGCTTAACCAACTGAGCCACCCAGGTGCCCCTTTTTCATTGATTTTTAAGTATAGGCCCCTATAAGAATGAGTCTATGAATTGTCTAAGCAAAATAAATGCATAATATTTTAATATATTTTAAGCAAAAATGGTATAGTTATGCTAATCAATTCTTATTTTTTTAAGGATTTATTTATGTATTTGAGAGAGAGAGCAGGGGGAGGGGCAGAAGGAGAGAGAGAGAATCACTAGCACTATCTGCCTGAGTGTGGAGCCCGAGGTGGCAGATCTCATGGCCCTGGGATCATGACCTATTCCGACGTCCAGATTTGGAGTCTTAGTTAACTGACTGAGCCACCCACAGGCACCTCAATTCCTATTTTTTAATCTTAAATTCATAATTGTCCAAAATACTCTTTCTCAGTGACACAGCATTATTGTCAATGACATGGTACATGTCACATTAGTTTGAGGATTAAATATTAATGTTATGGGACTTACTTAGAACTATATCAAACAAAATGTTATAAAAGGTACTGTAAGTCGAACAGGGCAACGAGATATAAGGCTCTTCCCCACTCACACCAGAAATAGCTGAAATCAGTGGGTAGGATTTGAACTTTCACCTGCTGATGAATCGGTGATGTGGTTTAGAATAGACAATTTCATTAAAGCTTGCAAGAAAGACCTTCATCATTACATATTCAGTTAGATGTCTCCCAAATGTGCCACTGGGCCCTCTTTATGGGTAATTTAGATTAATACAGTAGCCTCTGGAATAGTGTCTCAAACATCAGTGTCCCTAGGCTGTTCCTCCATGTTGCTCTAAGAGAATAAATATAATCTAAATTCGCATATTAGCATTCAGTGTCCTCATAATCTGGCTCCAGTCTGTCTTTTCACAGTCTTTAAACAATTTCCCAACATCTCAAAACAGTTCTATTCCATACAATCTGCTCTCAATCCCCCTCTAAACTTCTTTAAACATAGTTATGTATAATTAAGCATATATATAGTTAAACATGCACAGAGCTAAACATTATTATATCTCCTGACACTAGGAAGGGTAGTCACACAGTAAGGAAAAACAAATCCGTGGTTTACTTTGTTTTTGTTTTGTTTTTGTTTGTTTGTTTTTTTAAATAATTCATTTTACTTTATTTTATTTTTTTATTTTTTATTTTATTTTTTTCAGTGTTCCAAGATTCATCATTTATGACCCACACCCAGTGCTCCATGCAATATACAGTTTACTTTGGAATGACGGAGCACCTTTACAAGCACTGCTGAAATTTTCATCATTTTCAGTAACACCATTAATACCACAAAGGCAGTGGTCTCTCTGGGACGTTGCCCTCTGTTCAGAGGTGGACTAAGAAGTTGGGAGCAGGAACTGTGCATGTATTGCCCAACTCCTTTTACTCTGACCACTCCTGGGAGCAAGGGTGTACTGCAAGAACACAGTCTCTGTTGCTTTCCTTTCAGATATATGTTTACAAAGATGGGTCCTTAGGTCCAATTTTACCAATGATTTGGGAAAAAAAAAAAAACTCTTTAATATGCTTTTTGGGATTCACTGTTAGGAAGTCCACAAACGTCCATATAAAGGAAATGTTCACCACTGGCACTTCCTTAGTAATGAAAATGATGCTTATATTTAAGTCATATATACTAATGGATTCAGGACATCGTGGAGAAAATGGTCATTGAATGGATTCTCCTTCAATCTCAATAATATTTCTCATGAGTTTCCCATAAATATTAATTAGTACATATTCCCTCTTAAAATTTGTCATACATCGTTAAGCAATGTTTGGATTACAATACTCTTGCTATTTTTGTTTTCAAAAATATTTTTTTGTTCTCCTTTTGTGACCATTTAATACATTGTTTGGATTCAATGCACCAGCATGGCTAAGTGTACCACTCAGAAATATTATATATTGATCCTTCCTTGGTAAACCACAGAAGATTTTTAGATTTGTAATTATATAAAAAATTTGTAGTTATGTAAACGTCTGGAATAAGAAAGTGGTGGTTGCCTCTTTTCTGTTCATCTTTGTTTTCTTTTCCTGATGATTTCTGTTTGTCTCTAGATGAAACAAGGGGTGCTATTTATCTCACAGTGATAACTATACTTCCAAAATGTGCTCCAAGTGAAGGAAAATTAAAGGCTGTGTAACTATCGAGAGACATACAGGTAGCTGCCTTCACACTGAGAAGGTCTCAAAACAAAGACATGGGACTGAGATCCGTGAAAGGTTACATAGGGTCACACTCCACTGTAAACATTAAGAAACATGGACAAAATAGATGATAAAGGAGGTGTTTTCAGACATGGGAAAACAGGAAGGTGGTGGTGGATGGGTGAAAAAGGTGAAGGGGAGTAAGAGCACGCTTATTATGATGAGCACTGAGTAATGTACAGGATTTTTAAATCATGTATTGTACAGCTGAAAGTAATGAAACTATATGTACATTATACGGAAAGTAAAATTTTTAAAAATAACCTAGAGGACAGTAGGAGAAGGAAAGCAAATGGGAAATAGGGTAATCCAGGGAGAGAAACAAAACAACAGAGACTTTGGGCACAGAGACAAACTGAGGGACTTGGGGGGGGGGTGGAGGGATGGGAGAGCCTGGTGGTGGGTACTGGGGGCACCTATTGCGTGGAGCACTGGGTGTGGGGAATGGGGAATGAATCTTGGAACACTGGAAAAAATTTAACAATAAAGAAAAATATTTAAAAAAATTCATTACTTTCCCAATGTCATATAGCAGATTAAAACACACAGTGAAAAAAACATAAAGAAAACAGACTGTACAGGGCTGTAAACTTCAAGGGAAGAGACACAAGAAAGGCAAATGCTGCAATTTTGGCTTCTAGGTTTCAACACTGGAGTCAGGTCCTGAACAGAGCCCAGTGGTCTTACTGAGTGGAGGAGACAAAGATGATAGCTAAGGTAGACTGACGCAGCTCCAGTATATGTGACAGTATAACTCAGAGGAGAGATCTAAGCACAAAAGGATTTTGGATTCCTGCAGAGATGCTTCAACAATTCTTTGGCACATTTGCATATATGTGGGTAGTTATCTCTAAAAAGAAAGATTCTTAGAGTTCAATTAGGACTTGGATTAGACTGACTTTTGACCCGGCCAGAATGGACGGGCTACATAATACAAGGATCATTGGGTAAAATGCTCAGGATAATAGGGCCGGAATGGTCTGACTTAGGCTTAAATTAAAGTCTGCTCCAGATAGACCTGAAAAAATTAAGCTGTAAAGAATCTGCTGTGAAGAGAATCAAGAAAATCCCAAATAACTGCATAACAAAGAAAGTCTAACAGTCTTTTTATTTTTTAATTTTTTTAAATATTTATGTATTTATTTTTGGGAGAGAGAGAGCAGAGCATACAAGTGGAGGGAGGAGCACTGAAGGAGAGGGAGAGAGAGAATCCTCAAGTATACTCCCTTGAGGGCAGAGCCTGACATGGGGCTTGATCTCAAGATACTGAGATAATAGCCTGCGCCAAAACCAACAGTCCAGTGCTTAAATAACTGAACCATCCAGGCACCCCTGACAGTATTCTTAAAAAGTACAACAAAATACAGCACACAAAACAAACACAAAAATTCAATGTGCTGTATTCAATCAGAAATTATTAGACATGAAGAGAAGCAAGAACATATGTCTTTAGCCAGAAGAAAAATGAATTCACAGAAACAGATCCAGAAATAAAGGATGTGATGGAATTAGCAAAACATTAAAAGAGCCATTACTAAGATATCTATATGTACAATATTATAAATTCCACAAATTTTGATTGTGTCATTTTCATTAATCCAAAATATAACTGAAAAATAGTGATAAAGGAAAAATCTTAAAAAGAGCTAAAAAATTAAGACATTATGTACAAAATAAGAAATATAATGACAGAAGATTTCCATGGAAATAATGCAAGCCAGATTAAGATAATGGAGAGACACCTTTAAAATAGTGAAAAACGGGGGCGCCTGGGTGGCTCAGTGGGTTAAAGCCTCTGCCTTCGGCTCAGGTCATGATCTCAGGGTCCTGGGATCAAGGCACACATCGGGCTCTCTGCTCAGCAGGAAGCCTGCTTCCCCCTCTCTCACAGCCTGCTTTGTGATCTCTCTCTCTGTGTCAAATAAATAAATAAATAAAATCTTAAAAATAAAAATAAAAATAAAATAGTGAAAAACAAAAAAAAATTCAACATTACATTCTAGAACAAGAAAACATATATTTCAAAGATCAAAGCAAAATAAGAACTTTGCAGACAAATAAAATCTGTGAAATTATTCTCAACAGAACAAATCTGATATATTAAAAAGAATGTATTTAAAAGACCTCTTCATGCAGAAGAAAGATGAAACAAGGTGGAAAGTTGGATAAGCACAAAGAAGTATGGTTATAAGAAGTGAAAAATACATAGGTAAATATAACTATTTTTTATTTCAGTTAATCTCTTTAAAAGATTAAAAGATAATCAACTCTGTAAGTGGAACAACTAGCATTGTTGTCGAAAATTTACAACATATTAGAAGGAAACTGATTAATAATAGTAATACAGGAGTTTGGGACAAAAAATGGAAGTTTACTCTTGTTGAATATTACAGTATTGATGAAATGCATAGGAAACAGTCACTGAGATAAGCCTTTGAAAAATCCTCATACATGTAAAAGGAACGAAATCATACCCAGTATGTTCATTGAACATACAGAAGATAGCTACATATCATAGCTGGAAGATACACTGAAAAATCTACTTATTAGGAGATAGTTCATGTAGGTTTCTGAATATCCCATAGGTGACACTATTAAATAACATAACTCAAAAATACTAAAGGAATTTAGAGACTATCTTGGGAGAAAACTAAACAAAAATTTGTGGAATTCACCTAAAGAGGTGATTGGAGAGACACTGTGGTACTTATGCTAGAAAAATAAAGACATCTAAATTTACTTAATGAGGGCAATGAATACAAAATAGTTTCAAATATGATAAATATTAAACCAACCATATAAATAATCATTTTAAATGAGAATGATCTAAGTATACCAATGAAAAGAAAGAGATTTAAAGTGGACTAAAAAACAAGGTCCAACTATATATGTTACAAGAAACTTTAAATATAAAGAGACAGAGGGGCACCTGGGTGGCTCAGTTGGTTAAGCATCTGACTGAGGCTCAGGTCATCATCCCAGGGTCCTGGGATCCAGTCCCTTATCAGGCTCGCTGCCAAGCCAAGAGACTGCTTCTCCCTCTGCCCCTCCCCCTGCTTGTGTTCACTCACACACTCTCTTTCTCAATTTCTGTCTGACAAATGAATAAATAAAAATCTTTAAAACTAAATAAATAAAGACATGGATAGAATGAAAGTAAAGGGATAGAGAGAAATACACAAGGGTTACCCTAGTCGAAAGAAGGCTGAAATAGCACTTTAATTTCAAAGCATGTATTAAAGCCAAGAAAATTATCAAGAATAAAGAGGAGCATCACATAATGGTAAAGAGGTCACTTCTCCAAGAAACAATCCTTAAATGTTTACATTTAACATAAGAACATACATATATACATAGGATAAAACAATCCTTAATATGTTTACATGTAACAACAGAATATCAAAATACATGAGACAAAAAAATGATAGAACCTCCAGAAGAAATAGACAAATCCATTCTTACAGTTAGAGACAGCAAGACCCCCTCTATTAGTAACTGACATATCCAGCAGGCAGAAAATAGGTAGGATGCCATTGAACTGAGCAGTACTATCATTAATTGAATCTACTTGACATTGATTGACTACTTCATCCAACAATAGAAAATGTATGTTCTTCGCAGGCTCATGTGGAATATTCACCAACAAGGACAATATTTCGAGCCATAGAACACAATTTGACAAATTAAAAATTAAAAAAAAATTATATGAAGAATGTTTTCAGACCACAATAGACTTAAACTAGAAATCAATAATAGAAAGATAACAGGAAAATTCCCAGAATATTTGGAGACAAACTGCACACTTCTAAATAACATATGTCAAAGAGAAAGTCTCAAAAGAACTTCAACAAAATTTTTTTGAACTAAACAGTGAAGTGATCTAAGATAAAGGGGCAAAGACAATGCAATGTAAAAAGAATAGTCCTTTCAACAAATGGTACTGGAACAACTGAATATCCACATTAAAAAATAATAATAATCTAGGTATAGACCTTACAACTCTTCAGAGAAAATTTAATTCAAAATAGAACATAAACCTAAACATAAAACACATTACTATAAAGATTCTAAAGGATAACCTATGAGAAATTCTAGATCTTGGATTTGGTGACTGCTTTTGTATCTGTAACACAAAAAGCATGATCCATAAAAGAAAGAAAAAATTTTGGGGTCCCTGGGTGGCTCAGACAGTTGAGCATCCAATTCTTTATTTTGGCTCAGGTCATGATCTTAGCATCATGAGATCGAGCCCTATGTCTGCTCCACACTCAGCAGAGAGTCTGCTTAAGTTTCTCTCTCTCCCTCTCCCTCTGCTCCTCTGCCTATTCAAACACACACACACATTCTCTTTCTCTAAAGAAAGAAAAGAGAGAGAGTGAGAGAGAGAAAGAAAAAAGTTAAGTTTAACTTCACTAAAATTTAGAGTGTCTGCTATGTGAAAGATAATTTTAACAGAATAAAGACTGTCGGGAGCCGGCCCAGCAACAGTCAGTCAGGGCTCCCAGAAGGTGGTGATGGAGTTGGCGATATGAGGAGACTGGACGCGAAGAGTGGTGTGGGGATCTCCTGAAAACTGTGTCGTCAGGGTTCTTTATTTAAAGCTTTTTAGTTACAGATCATCTCAAGGGAAGGGTGTATGATAAGTCACATCAATTTAGCTTTAGGCAAACAGCTGGTTCTGTCTATCTTTGCTTCTGTCTCTCTTTTTCAGTTTGTGAATAGACTCAGTTTGATAGTTGAGCAGGAAGAACAAAAGGCAAGTAAAGATGGTGTTGATGACCGCCACATTAGCATAACTCCAGATTCTTGGTGGGGAAAACCCGGAGGGACTTTCATTCACATTCACAGATACCTCCACCAAAGTTTCTGGTGGCTTGGACGTGGCAGGAGGGATGGATCACGCACTGTTCCCGACAAAAGACAGAAACCATATATTTATAAAATACATATCTGATAAAGCACATATATCCAAAATATGCAAAGAACTCAACAATAAGGGTGTCTGGGTGGCTTAGTCGGTTAACTAACGGTCAGAGTCTTGATTAAATAGTCGGTTAACCGTCAGACATTTGATTTCTGCTGGGGTCATGATCTTAGAGTCAGGAGATTGAGCCCCATGTCTGACTCCACGCTTAGCAGCGAGTCTGCTTAAGATTCTCTTTCTCTCCTTCTCCCTCTGCCCTCCCCCCAACTCACGCTCTCACTCTCTGAAAAAAAAGAAAACAAGCAACTCAATTTCAAAAAGAGAGACAAAAGGTCTAAACAGACACCTTCATAAAAAGAACATGTAGTGATGATGAATAAACATGTGAAAAGACGTTCAACATCATATGTCATTGTGGAATTGAAAATTATAATGATGAGTTACCAGTATACACCAATTAGAAGTACTCGTTTTCTAGTAACAAGTTACCATAGTCCGCGTAGTTTAGATGACAGAAATTTATTTTCTTACAGTCTTAGAGGCTATAAGTCCAAGATCAGTATGTTGTTTTTTTCTGAGACCTCTTCTCCTTAGCTTGTAGGTAGCCTCCCTCTTCATGTGTCTCCATATGATCTTCTTTATGCATGTATTTGTGTCTTGGTCATCTCTTGTTATAAGGACACAAGTCATGTTGATTAGTACCCATTTCAATGACTTCACTTTAACTTAATTACCCTTTTGAAAAAATTTAATTACCCTTTAAAGACCCTGTCTCAAAATATGGTCGTATTTTTTCAGCGCTAAGGGTTTGCACTTCAACATATGCAGTTTTGGGGAAGCACAACTCAGACTATTACACTGAGACAACAGCAAATACTGGTGAGGATGTGGAATAAAAAGAACTTGCATTCATTGTTGGTTGGAATGCAAAGTGGTACAGCCATTTTGGAAAACAGTTGGCTATTTCTTAGAAAGCTAAATATAATCATCATAAATTCAATAATCATGCTCTTTGATTTTTACCCAAAGAAAATGCAAGTTACAATCATTTAAAAATCTGCACACAAACATTTATAGCACAACTGGGAAGCAACCAATAGACAAATGAATAATGGATAATTATCAGGTGAGTGGACAAATGAACCGAAGTACATCAGACAGTAAAATATTTTCAGTACGAGAAAGAAAATAGCAATGAAGTCATGAAATGACAAGGAAGAAACTTAAATGCAAGTGAAAGAAGTTGTTCTAAAAAGCCTACATACTGTATAATTTCAAGCATATGACATTTTGAAAATGGCAAAACTACAGAGAGTAAAAAGATCAGTGGTTACCAGTGGTTGGTGGGAGAGAGGAAAAAATAGGCGGGGCACAGGGAATTTTGAGGGCAGGATATTAGATATTTGTCAATAACACATAGAACTATATACCACAAAGAGTAAATCTTACTGTAAACTCTGGATTTCCAATTTAATAATAATATATCAAATATTGGTTCATCAATCAGAGCAATTGTACCACACTAGTACAAGATTGTGGTGATAGGAGAACTGAATGAGTGGGTCTGTGCAGTGGGAGTGGCAGGCTAAATAGGGTTCTCCGGACTGTACATTGTGTGCATTTTTTTGGTAAATCTAAGACTGCTTTTAAAAATAAAGTGTATTTTAAAAAGAAACTTTAAAGAAGTAAGAACAAAAAACCACTCAATCTCGTAAATGAATTTAGATAAGCTGCAGGATCCAATGGATATTTATATATTAACTGTATTACTATG
This sequence comes from Spilogale gracilis, assembly GCA_004023965.1. Classification (NCBI taxonomy): domain Eukaryota; kingdom Metazoa; phylum Chordata; class Mammalia; order Carnivora; family Mephitidae; genus Spilogale; species Spilogale gracilis. The sequence continues at coordinate 61,303 of PITA01002516.1, forward strand.
TATTAGCAATCAGTATTTGGAAACCGAGATTTTCACGGCTTTTTAAAAAAAGATTTTATTTATTTATTTGAGAGAAAGAAAGAGAGAGCACAAGCAGGAGGAGTGGCAGAGGGAAAAGGAGAAGCAGGCCTCCCGCTGAGCAGGGAGCTCTACATGGGATTCGATTCCAGGACCCTGGGATCATGACCAGAACCAAAGGCAGATGCTTAACCAATTGAGCCATCCAGGCACCCCAGATCTTCACAGCTTTAAAATCACAAAATATGGGGCACCTGGGTGGCTCAGTTGGTTAAACGACTGCCTTTGGCTCAGGTCATGATCCTGGAGACCCGAGATCGAGTCCCACATGGGGCTCCCTGCTCGGCGGGAAGCCTGCTTCTCCCTCCTCTCACTCCCTCTGCTTGTGTTCCCTCTCTCACTGTGTTTCTCTCTGTCAAATAAATAAATAAAATCTTTAAAAAAATAAATAAAATAAAATCACAAAACACAAATACATTTAACATAAAAGGCACAAGATCTGTGCCTCAAAAACAACTAAACATCATTGCAATAGTTAATTTTGTGTCCATTTGACTGAGCCAGAGGGTACCTGATTCTGATCGTGTCTGAAAGGATACTTCTAGGTAAGATTAGCATTGTCAGTGAATGGGTGGATGCATTCAGTTGATTACTCTTCCCAGTGAGTGGGCTTCATCAAATCCTTGCAGGACCTTAATAGAACAAAAAGTGGAAAAAGGGAGGATTCACATATTTCCTGCCTGGCTACCTGAACACAGACATCAGTTCTCTCCTACCCTTGTGCCGGGATTGGAATGGCATCTTCAGCTTTTCTGGGCCTACAGCTTGCAAACTACAAATCATGTGACTTCTCAGCCTTCACAACTGCCTGAGCAAATTCCTCATCTTAAATCTTTTATATATAGATATCTATAGATTCTCTTTCCCTGGAGAATTTTAAAATAATCACTGAAAGAAACAAACGTTGAACTGAATATGAACTGTGTTCATGGGTAGAAGACTCTGTATTATCAAGATGTCAATTTTTCCAAAATAATCTGTGGCTTTATGAAATTTGATGTAAAATCCCAGAAATAGTTTGAAAGATTAATAACCTCAAAACTTATGTGAAAATGAAAAATGGCCTAAAATTGCTTTAAAAATATAGAAAAATAGGGGCACCTGAGCGGTTCAGTCAGTTAAACATCCAGCTCTTGATTTCAGCTCAGATCATGATTTCAGGATCATGGGATCAAGCCCCACATATGACTCTGCTCTGCAGAGAATCTGCTGGAGATTTTCTCTTTCCCTCTCTCCCTGCCTCTCCCCTATGTGCTCTCTGTCTCTCAAATAAATAAATAAATCCTTTAAAACTATATAGGAAAATAAGAACAAAGATGGAAGCATTTACACTGCTGTACTTTAATTAAGAAGCTGCAACAATCAATTTGGTGTGGACAGGATTTATAGATAAAAAGCAGAACAGAGTCTAGAATTTCTTATACATGGTCGGTTTATATGATCAATTAATTTTGGCATGAATGAAAACAAAATGAACCACCAAAAAAATAAATGATCAATTAGATTTCATTGATTTAGAAAATATTAAAAAGCTGTAAACTGCTAAAATACATTTAGAAAACTTATATCTGGTAGTTTTTGTATTGAATACCAACATAAAGAACATTTAAATTTTCTTAACAATAAGATAAACAACTTGATTTTTTTAAAAGTGATTTTTTAAAAAATATACAAACATTTCTGCAAAGATGATATGGAAAATAAGCCCATAAGAATGTTCAGCACCATTAGGTAATAGGGAAATGAAAATTAAAATCACAGTGATAGCCCCTCTTTGAGAGACTTAACACTATAATACTGGAGAGGCCGCAATTTAAAATTCTGAAATCGTCAAGTGTCGGGTAGAATGTGGAGTAACTGAACTTCCCACACATTGCTGAGTAGAAATGCAAAACGGTATAGCCACATTGGAAACAGTCTAGCAGTTTCCTTTAACACTGAAAATTCACTTACCTTAAAATCCAGTATTCCCACTCGTAGGTATTCTTCAAAATAAATTAAAAACATTTCTGCACAAAAACTTGTATGGGAACATTTTCAAAGTGGTTCTATTGATAGAGCTCCACCCTGGAAGCAATTCAAATGGCCAACTGGTGGAGAGACAGAAATCATTGAAATCATTGCATGCCTAGTCAATGGAATTTTACTTAGCAATAAAAAGTAACAAATTCTGATATACACAACAGCTTGATGAATCTCACAAGCATTAGGCAATCTGAAGGAAAGCAGACAGGAAAGACTATATACTATATGACTACATTCATAAGAAATTGTAACAAAGGTAAAACTAGTGTACAGTGACCAAGGATGAATAGAGTAGATTGACCCGAAATGAACATAAGGAAACTTTCTGAGGTGATGAGCTAAGCCACCCAGGAGCCCCAAGACTCAAGACAAATAAAGGAGAAGAAAACCATTTTTGTCATTTCACTAAATTGCTTTTACTATACTTCCTTTACTTTCCTATTCTACTGCCAAATCTTTGTTCAAGCTCCTATTATTCTTGTCCATTTCTTCTTGCTGGGAGGCCCACCTCAAACAATTTCCCTGAAGGTTATCTCACACATCTAACTAGAGCACCTTTGTGATCATTCTATTTTTCCATTTTTCTATTTTTCTGAGACAGTCTTCCCTGCCTATTGGTGCATAATAATCCAATGAAGGAAAATCATCTTTGGATCAAATGAATCTGAGTTTAAATTCTGATTCCTGCCAAACGACTCTATGGACAAGGAGCATATTCTTTCTAAGCTTCAGCTTCCTTATTTGTATAAGATAAAAATAATACTTTTGGGTGCAAATATTACACATGTAAAGAGCTTGATACAATGTCTGGCCCATAGAGTAGGTGTCTGGTAAATGGTTGTTATTATTAAGGAATAAGCACTTTGCAAGTCTTAGTTTATCATTACAGTTTTGCTTGGGCAGGTTTGTACCTCCCACTAGTCTTTCTGCTCAGCCTCCAGAGTGATGAAGAGATAATACAGAGAGTTCTATACCAGTAACAAAATTATAGCAATGCAGTCAATGTGTTGTATCATGGCTCAAGAATGATTTAGGGTCCCAAGGATGTATGTACAAGAAGAGGGGCAGCAATGCAATACACACTTCCAGAAAGGAATTATCTTTTAATTTTGAGGGTTATTGTTTTGTCTTCTTTTCTGACTAGCTCATGATAGAGAATTCACCTCACACTTAAATTTAAATGTGGTTTTGTGAAACAGCTGAACTCTTTCATTTTTACATACGTGTTGTCACATTTCACATTTTTTGGTAGCGCATATACAGACGTTTTACTTAAATGATAATTTTCTGATTGTTAAAGTCAATCAATGTGTTTGATATAGTCTCTATTGCATCTATATTGATTTTCATGCTTCTTGAGGTGACATTTAACTAGCTGGGGCCCAGGGTGTTTTTAATGTATGTGTGTATATGTGTATTTTGCATGTGTGTTCAGGGATGATTAGGGAGGAAATGATGGGGAATGAGGAACTGAGACTGAGAAAATGGGAGCTGCAAGGAATATATGCAAATATAAATTCATGTCTGACTAGAAAATAGAGAGTTTTCAAGGAAAAGAAAGTACATTTTGTTTTTACCAAGTTTTAAGATGCATCCTTATACAAGTATTGTTAAGTCCAAATGCAGTTCCAATATTACTGCACTTGGATTTCATTTTTTTTTAATTTTTTAAAATTTATTTGATAGAAACACAGCTAGAGTGGGAACACAAGCAGGGGGAGTGAGAGAGGGAGAAGCAGGCTTCCTGCCGAGCAGGGAGCCCAATGTGGGACTCGATCCCGGGTCTCTGGGATCATGACCTGAGCCGAAGGCAGTGGCTTAACCAACTGAGCCACCCAGGCGCCCCTGAATTTAAATTTTAAAAAAGAAAATAAATCAATACATAAAAAAATTGCTTCTAGATGAAATCAGCATCAAATGTAAAAATTCATGTTAGGACAGAATTAAGGTAGCAGGGAGCCCGATGCGGGACTGCATCCCCGGACTCCAGGATGATGACCTGAGCTGAGGGCAGTCGCTTAATGACTGAGCCATCCAGGTGCCCCAGATTTCATTTTTAATAAATAGCTCAGTAACCCAAAAGATACTAATGAGGATGATAATTTTGATAATTGTGCTGCTGGAGCCATTGGGTAGAAAATAGTGTTTATCCTGAAGAGTGAGCATTGCCTCCATCAATCACCTCGTTAAGAGGTTGTTCCCAAAGAAAGTAGTGATTAGGAGGAGGGAGAATGAAGGAAGGAACTGACTTTCATCTCCTACTATACCTGTTAGGAGTAATGTCTTGAATTCGGAGGTAGAAGCGGGGTAGCAGACATTCCTATGTGTGCCAGACATTCCCATCTCTAATGGGGAAAAGACACTAATCAGCCACCTTGTGAGTGGATACAGACTCAGTATCCGTATTACCCTTATTTTTTACTACCCTAAGCCTTTGCCACGACTTTATCAAATTTCAACTACGGACTCAGTTCTCCCAGTTTTCATGCTTCCCTTCTTGCTCACAAGTGCCCTCTGACCTTTACTGTAATGTGAGTTCGCTTTGTTATTTAAGACCACTCAAGTCTTCTGCAGAGAATAAGAGAACAACAATAAAAATGCTAATAAATAAAAGTAAATATAGAAACAAGTGACTGGTGAGCCATAGTCAGAATTTATGGTGATGTGAAATGTTGGGGTTTGGGAGGGAATGATTGAGAAAGAATTCTTGAGACATCTTGGGTGCAAAAGGGGGGGTTTATTAAAGCATGGGGACAGGACCCATGGGCAGAAAGAGCTGCACTAGGGTTGTGATGGATGACTGATTATATACTTTCAAGTTCAGAGGAGGTTGGTGATAGCATAAATCTCTAAGGAATTTGAAAACAAAGTTTCCAGGACCTACAGGGCACTTAAAATTGTTAGGAAAAGGTCATTTATTACTGTCCAGTGAAACCTTCATCATGAGACCCTTCAGATGTATATCAGTGGGCCATATGCTTTGAGGATGATTGCTAACATGTATCTTTGGCCGGAGGAGTAGAGATAAAAGGAGTTTCCAAAGGAATTTTTATATGTTAAAGGAGACTTACAGGATCCTGGAAGTTGGCCTAATGCTAGGCTAAGGTTGCTTTTTGCCTTTAGCAAAGTATCAACATGGAGGCAGCTAAGCTCCTTGAAGAAGGTCACTCTGCCTATCTCAAGTACTTGTTAATGGGCTGTAAGTTGTAAGGAAGCTTAATTTTTCTATATTTCTTTTACCTTTGTTCTCCACATCAATGAGAATGCTAACTACATACAAGTAAATCAGTAAGCTATATGATGAATTAAGCACAGATAACATAAGTAAAGCATGTATGTGCTAAACATATAGATACAAAGACCAAGGGGACTTCATATTTATAATACAGTAAATATACTCAAGACATGTAATATTCCAGATACACAAAAAATTCATGAGGCTCATGAAAGCATTTATCCCTTCTGAAATTGGCCAACCTTACCTCCCAGTCTTACCTATACCCTAAGAAACATAAATAAAATCTACAGCTTCTCATACAGCTAAATGGCCAGCTATGGCTTGGCCTGGCCTACTTCGCTGTGTCTCTCTGATAAAACACATCTCAGGACTCAGTGTTCTTTCTACCCTGCTTCTACTCCATCCTATGTGTGTTATCCTGCCAGCATTCTTTCCTTTTGGCTCACATTGGGTGTTTTAATGGATTTCCTATGCCATGTTATTGAAAATCTCAATGTGGTCAATGAGTCTTACTGTTCCTTGAACTCCAGGATAGATTTTCTTTTGATAGAATTAGAGCACAATGATGCAGTAAATCTTCATACAAGAGTCAACATGCTCATTAATACCGTAAGCTATATTGGACTCCTTGAAAATAGCAGTTGGAGATTTACAATGGTTTCTGTGGGTTTCTGCCTAGATCCGGCGGGTGAAAAGAATGTAAAGATCTTGCCAGAGATTTCCATCTGACTGTACCCAGAGCCTTTAACTACTTTGCTCTGGTTGGCAGAGCTCATTAAGCATTTTTCTTTGGCTGGCTTGTGCTCCCTAGATGTGTTTGAATCGACCCAGACAAAGACCCCAATGTACTGTATTTTTCTGGCTTACTTTTACCACTGAGTGATATCTGTCCTTACTCCTGATTCTTTTTCCTCCTAACATATAGCTGTCTAAATCTTAACATATAATGGTTTCGTGAATATTTTTCTATACTTCATTGTCTGCCTTGGTCTTGCTTGGCTAATGAAGTTGGCTTCAGTAAGCACTGGTGAAGTGTTACCAGCAAAGGGAAGACATGAAATAAGACAACAAAGTAACCGCTGAACCAAGTGGAACTGGAATCTGACCCAGACAGGCTTTTATTTTGTTGGTTATTTTTGTTTACTCATCAGCGGTCCTGTTGGCCCTGTGGCAATTGGAACATTTCAAAGTCTTTTAGTGCCACTAAATGACACAGCACTTAGGGTGACAAATTTCTAAAGCCATCTACTAGATTCTTTTTTCTTTCTTTTTTTAATTCACTATTTTTAATGTTTCTTCTTCTACTTTTCTCTCCCTGCCTCTCACAATTTCTGTATTTTCCTCTTTCCTTTCTTTTCTTCTTTTTCTCATTTTTTTTCTTTCCTACATCTCTGCCCACTTTTCCTTTGCCTTTTCAAAATATCGATTTATTTCTTTTCAAATGTTGGTGCTTCCAGTAAAGGGAAGTCCTCTTTATAGACTCCCTGGTGTGAAACTCTAAAATGACCAAGAGCAAGGCACTCAAAAAAGCTACAAATATGTAACATTTTAAAACAGCTTTTATACAAATTCCAAAGAAAGCTTAAAATAAAAATCACTTGAAAAAGGCTTGCCCTTGTGTTTTCTTTGAGCTTATACTCTTTTTTTTTTTTTAAGGCTTTATTTATTTATCTGAGAGAGAGCACAAGCAGGGGAATGGCAGGCAGAGGGAGAGGGAGAAGCAGACTCCCTACTGAGCAAGGAAGGAGTCCCCTGTGGGACTCGAAGAAGGACTCCATGTGGGGCTCGGTGTGGGGCTCAATACATGGCTTGATGCTGGGTTCAATCTCAGGACCCTCGGATCATGACCTGAGTTGAAGGCAGACACTTAAATGACGGAGCTGCCCAGGAACCCCTTGTGAGCTTATCCTCTGGGACAGAGGGATTTCTTACTGATAAATAGAACTGGTTAGTCATGAACAAGTACAAACTTAAAGACTGTGAGCATTGTTTTCAGTTCTAAATACTTCACTGATAAACTTCTATATTTAGCATCTTTATTATTTTAAATAACTTCTCTTCCTTGGGGGCATAAAGGGAGTTCTCAAACATAATACTTCCACATATTAAAAATTGTCTGTTCTAATAATGGTAATTTCCTCCTGAAAGCAAAGTCAGTTAAGAGCTATGTTTTCACTGGGTGTTTTTCCAAGAAGTTTCTTTTAACAGCTGCTAGTTGTATTTTAATGCTATGCTTTGGTTGTCTTGTTAATCAGGGTCTACAGATGAAAAAATTGGAAAAGAGGCCCCAACGTTTCTTTACAATTTCTTTGGTTCCTCCTCCCTTCTCCTGTGATTCTTCAATATCATAACCACCATCTTTGTACACTTCCCTCTCACCTCTGCTTTGAGAATAGGGTCAGATATGTATCACTGAAACCTATCTGCTGCCTGCTGGCTTGTTGACATGTGAAACATCATCAATACATGATTTGATATTTCAGCGCATATTATCTGATCAACTATGAAGCAGGAGACACTGTTGGGATTTCACAACTATATCACGTTATAAGGGATAGTTTCTGCCTTCAAGACATTTAAAATCGAGAAGGCATAACACAAATGCAGAAAAACTTATGGTGCCACCAACAGTCATAAAATAATAGGTGACAAGTTCTGAGGAAGGGGCAGATGTCTCATTTGTCAGAAAAGACATTTTCTCTGATAAAGGCATTTCAGTTATCAGGTACTGATGTGGGAGTAGTACTTTGTTTCCTCTGCAAACTACACTGCCCATGTGGTTGGCTGCTCTGGGAGTGTTCTGGAAGCATAAAGTAATGGAAGATAAAGAGCTTTGGGCACAACACAACGGAATTTTATCTTAGTGTGCTAGTTATTAGATGACTTGGGAAAATGAATCTCTGTGAATATTAATTTTTTGATCTCATGGATTTTTGGAGCAGAGTAAATTCAATGATTAATATAAAATAATATGTGTTTAATAAGAAGAAAGTTCCAACAAGTGGCAGCAATTATCATTATTAATTATTGCTTCTCTAAATGTTAAATGTCTTTTTTGAGCACAAGGGAAAACTTGATATGAGACATATATAAACACATTCAGCATATTGTTATGTTAAAAATAAATTGTGCTGAAATTTTGAAATTTCAAAGGATTAGGGTCACCTGGGTGGCTCAATTGGTTAACTGTCTGACAATTGATTTCAGCTCCAGTCATAATAGGGTCATGAGATAATGCCCCACCCACCTCAGGCTCCACTACTTGGTGTGGAGCCTGCTTGAGATTCTCTCTCTTTCCCCTTGCACCCCCAAATAATAATAATAATAATAATAATAATAATAATAATAACAACAATAATAATATTAATGGATTATAGAAAAGCACACATCTAATCAAGTTTCTATCAATGTCTATACATTTTCCAGATTCCTCAAATGAGCCTTAAGTGTACATGTCCAGCTGACTTCTAGGCATCTCACCAGAAGGCTGAGGGCTCATGGCAACTCAGACAGGACTCATTATCTCTCCCTTCTGATGCATCTGTTCTCCCAGGTGTTCTTACTCTTTATCTTAGTTAATGGGTACACCTGATTACCCTGCATCCCAATCCCAAAACAGTCTCATCTTCAATTCCTCTTTGTTCTTCACCTTGTATTCAAATCATCAATAAACAAAGTTGGTCCAAACTTCAAAATATGTCTTGATTCTTCCAGTTCTCTAGCCCTCTCCAGCCCCTAAATCTTTATAAAGAGCAGAGTTGTGCCCTATTTTGTCATAAATGGATATAAGTATTACCGTTATTTCCCTCTGATTCTGAGTATCCACCTGCACCTTGCACCCTGTTTAATAATACTTGATTTCTACTAAATACTCAGAACTCCTTCTTGATTACACACACCTATTCTATTATTATTTAGTTCCACTTTTAAAGTTTTTCTTGAGACCATCACTACTGCTCCTGTTCATTTTCTTTCTTCCTTCCTTCCTTCCTTCCTTCCTTCCTTCCTTCCTTCCTTCCTTTCCTTCCTTCCTTCCTTCCTTCCTTCCTTCCTTCCTTCTTTCTTTCTTTCTTTCTTTCTTTCTTTCTTTCTTTCTTTCTTTCTTTCTTTCTTTCTTTCTTTCTTAAGGTTTTATGTATTTGTCAGAGAGAAACACAGCCAGAGAGGGAACACAAGCACCAGGATTGAGAGAGGGAGAAGCAGGCTTCCCGCTGAGCAGGCAGCCCGAGGCAGGGCTCCATCCTCAGATTCCAGGATCAGGACCTGAGCTGAAGGCAGAGGCTTAACCACTGAGCCACCCAGGGGCCCCTCCCTCCCTTCCAGTTCATTTCTTATCAGGACACCTGCAACAGCTTCCACTTTTGAATCTCAAGCAGTTCAAAGGGCAACCCTGTAAAAAATGCAGTATCACTAACCTCTTTTCCAATCATGCTTGCCATTGGTTACTCTCTCTTAGCAACACAAGCTTGTTACTTTCTGTTTCTTGAACAAACCAAGTTTTTTTTTCTGTCTTAAGCTATTTCCTGTGCCTCGACTCTGTCTCCTAGGATCATCTCTTCATTCCTTCATTTAATTCAAAATTAAATATCACTTTCTCCTAGAAGTCTTCCCATAGTATCTTATAATGCTCCGTTCCCTTTCCAGCCTAAACCATGCCCTCAACTCTCTGCCTTCTTACCATGCTGCGTTTCCTCCAAAGCACTTATCAGCACCTGGAACTTGGTCGTTGGATTTCTATATGTTTATTGTCTACCTTTCTTTATAGAATGTGAGTTCCCTGAAGCAGTGATGGTGTCCATCTTAATCAATACTCTATTACTGGGAGAGTGCAAAGCCAATGTCTGACACATGATAGTTGGTCAATACAATTTTAAATGAATGAGTGTTGATCGATTTAATCTGAGACTTTATAAAGAAGTATTTTAACCTCTCTGTTTTCTCTTATAAGAGAAAGCATTAGACCAGAGGATCTCTGAAGCTTCCTTCCAACTCTAAACCTCTGTCTTCTAGGGCACTGTGGCAATTTCCTCTCCAAATAGGTTCATGCCCAGCAGATAACCCTACTGCGTTTAACAGAGATTATGCAAATAGAATGTGGGGAGCACTTGAAGCAAGGAGCACATATAGTTATCTCTCAATCTACTTCAGGGACATAGAAGCAACTTCTTTTACAGAAATAGTAAATGAAAACCCTTAAGGACTCCTTTTTTCTGCTGTTCCCTCACCCAGTTCCTCATCACCATAGCCCTTTCTGATTCCGAGGAACACAGTTTGAAAATGACTGGCCTCCAGGGACACCAACATTTTGTTGGACATCTCACTATCAATCTGGTTCACAACCTTCCAAAAACAGAATAGAGTGATCAGAAGAAGCATTCTCAAGTACACTTGGACTTCAGCATTAGGGAAAAAGTTTTGGTCTGACTGTTTGGATTTGCCCACATAGAGGAAGTAGAAACACTTTTTCTTCCTAGTTAAAAAACAATGCAAAAATAGTGAAACATTCCCTGCCTTGAATAGCTCATAATTAACTACTGGAATTTTTCCATTTAGAGTTATAATTTATATTATCAGTTAAAAATTTAGACAATACAGCTATAATAAGGTGTTGGACCATTATTTGCTAAAATTTACCAATTATTCTGCCTTGTACTTTATACTCCTATTTTGAAAGCTATATCTCTACTTTTTTTCTATAATTTATGAAATCAATACCCAAAGCAAATCAAATTCAATATGCATTTTCTTCTTATTCAAAACTAAAATGGTTTTAGCAGCTATGATTAAAATAGGGTGAGTTTAGAAATTGTGGTGTTAAGATAAGCTATAACAATGGCAAATTTTGTCAAAATATTAAAAAGAGGCATATTAAGACAAAACAGATAGTTTTTGTGACAGACTATATGTTAGGTTTACAATGATTTTATAAAGCATTTTCACATCCCAAGAACTAAATAATAGGGCCATGTCTTTAATTCTATAAATCTGATTTCATTTAATGCTTATTATTTTGAAATATTAGTGGTTGCATGTTTATATATTAAAATATCTGGATATTTCCTTTTATTTCTGTTTATATTTAGAAACTATTTCCTAAGAGATGCAAAGGTTAATTTTTTTTCCAATATGGAAATGTGCAATGTATTTTTAGTGATACTTAATGCATAAACATGAAGAATTCTGCCAATAATATAGATTACACTATAGCAGATTGTACCATTATTTATAGGACTACTGTCAGAGGATCAAAATAAACCCTTAAAATTTTTGCCACTACAATAATTTGAGATATGCTGAAGTGCACAATTCTGTACATAGATTAGAGAGAGAGATAATTGATGATAGAGAAACACTTATATTTGAGCCAATCACCTAAATAAAAATGACTACAGAGATCTCTAAATTAGCAGGCATATCTCAATCTCTGGTGAGGATAAAAGCATCAATGAGTTAAATGGCCAGTCTTTATCACACACATACTTTTTGTTATTGATTATGAAGTGACAAAGGATATTTCATCATATCTGACAATGATTAAAATCTCCTACCCAATTTTCTAGCTTTCTTTTTTATTTTTTTTAAAGATTTTATTTATTTATTTGACACAGAGAAAGAAAGCACAAGGTGGGCGGGATGCAGGGAGCAGCAAGCAGAGGAAAAGCAGTTTCCCTGCAGAGCAGGTAGTCCTATGTGGGGCTTGATCCCAGGACCCTGGGATCATGACCTGAGCCAAAGGCAGATGCTTAACAGCTGAGCCACTCGGGTGCCCCATCAGTTTTCTAGCTTTAAACAATGCCTTCTGAATGTGTGTGTGCCTCTCAAATAGCAATAGTTGAAATGAAAGCAAAAACATCCAAGGAACGGAGCGGGGCAGGGCCTTTCCAGAACTGTGAGCGCGGTTTCCCGGCTGCATGACTTCTCCGCGGCATTGCTGAAGGTCTTGATCGCTGAGAAACTCATGAGTTGGCTAAAATCTACAAATGTGCACTCCCACTGTTTCAGGATCTGCTCATCTGGTTGATAGACAATTGCAGGACGAGAGAGCGTCATGACCAACTCCGAGAAGGAACATCCTGCCATATGGATCTCTTGCAGAAACCAGTGGTGACATTTCACTGATCACAAGCCCCAGATGCAAAGCTCTGGCCCCATTTGGAGGGTTGTTCGAAAAAGATAGCTGTTCCACGTAACAGTGTCACAAGTTGCCACTTGCAGGAGTTTTACTTTTTGGCAAAGAAGAGCAGTTAGTTTCTGTTGAATTTACTTAACAATCTGGATACTGTTTTGAAAACTAAAGCAATGGCTGCAACTATCAAACTTAGCATTTGTTACAAAATGCAAAACAAAATAACTGACAGTTGTTACTGTTATTAATGCAAACACCAGTATCAGTTTATGGTTACAAACCACTTCTCCTAGCATTTTGTTTATGTTTGTTTTTCCAATTGAAAAATCATATATGTTTAATGTAGAAAATATAAATATAACAAAATCTTGAGAAAATAAGATAGCACATCATTCCACCATCCATATATATATATATATATTATTTACATAGGAGTATATATTTTCCTATTTTGTTCAATGGATTTGTAGATGAAATGGATATGTAAATAATATATTTTTGATTGATTATATAGATTGATTATATAGCTATTGATTATATAGTTTTGTGTTCTCCATTTTTCTTTTTTTTTCTTTTTTTTTAAAAGATTTTATTTATTTGACAGAGAGAAACACAGCCAGAGAGGGAACACAAGCAGCGGGAGTGAGAGAGGGAGAAGCAGGTTTCTCGTGGAGCGGGGACCCGGATGTGGGGCTCGATCCCGGGTCTCCGGGATCATGACCTAAGCTGAAGGCAGTCGCTTAACCAACTGAGCCACCCAGGTGCCCCACGTTCTCCATTTTTCAAGTGATAACAATGCTTACTCATAATATTATATTTCACCTAAAAAAAAACCCCTCCTTTTGTTACTGTAATAATTTTCCAAATGGGGCACCTGGGTGGCTCAGTCATTAAGCGGTTGCCTTTGGCTCAGGTCATGATCCTGGAGTTCTAGGATCTAGCTACTCATCAGGCCCCCTGCTCAGCAGGGAGTTTGCTTCTCCTTCTGACCCACCTCCCCCCTCACATAAATAAATAAAATATTTTTAAAAAATAAAGTGTACTATGTGTTGATTTGATATACTTTATATAATTCAATATGATTGTCACCATAGTGTTAGCTACACCTCCATACATAACGTTTCTTTTTCTGTGGTGAGAACATTAATGATTTGTTCTCTTGGCAATTTTTAAGTAGTAGGGAGGGTCCTTAAAAAAATTAAAAATAAAACTGCTGTATGATTCAGAAATCCCACTTCTGGGTATATACCCAAAGGAAATGAAAACAAGTTATCAGAGAGATATCTGAACTCCCAATTCAATGCATCATTATTCATAATAGCATGGTATGGAAACAATGTAAGCATCTATCAACAGATGAATGAATAAAAAAGATAGGGTACAAATGGCAAGATTTCATTCCTTTTTTATGGCTAAGTGATAGTGTATTGCATATATATATACCACATTTTCTTTACCCATTCATCAGTTGATGGACATTGGGAATTAGAGGGTATTATACTAAGTGAAAGGAGTCAGAGAAAGACAAATACCATATGATTTCACTCATATGTGGAATTTAGGAAACAAAGCAGATGAACATAGGAGAAGGGAAGAAAAAGAAGATAAAGACAGTGAAGGAGGCAAACCATAAAGGACTCTTAACTACAGGGAATAAACTGAGGGTTGTTGGAGGGAAGGTGGGTGGGGGATGGGGTAATTGGGGGATGGGCATCGAAGAGGTCACATGATCTAATGAGCACTGGGTGTTATACGCAACTAATGAATCACTAAGTTTACCCTTGAAACTAAAACTACAGTATATGTGAACTAACTTGAATTTAAATAAAATTTTGAAAAAAAAAAAAATGTGTGATACACACACACTCAACCGAATAGTAGTTTCCATGAGAAAGGAGAAAATCTTGCCACTGGTGACAACATGGATGGACATTGAAGACATTGTGTTAAATGAGAGAAATCAAATGCTATATGGTATCATTTGTATCTGGTATATAAAATATCCCTAAGCCTTTGGCTCCTTTCTTCTACATTAAACCAAGATAGGTCTAACATTTCCAGTTGGCTCACTGTTGTCAAACTTTTGGTCCAAGTTTCAGCCATCCAACAGAAGCAGATGATTCATAAAGCAAATAAGTCTGATACATTTGGTCCTCAAAAGAAATCTTTCTGTTTTTCATTATGAGAATCTATGTCATAATTTTCAGATCATTTTCTTTATCTTTTGTTTTTAGAGTTTTCTTTAAATGTTAAAGATTTTGTATATTTATTTGACAGAGAGAGAGAGAGAGAGCACAATCAGGGGAGCAGTAGGCAGATGGAGGGGGAGAAGCAGACTGGCAATGAGCAGGGAGCCTCGTGGGACTTGATCCCAGGACCCTGAGATCATGACCTGAGCTGAAGGCAGATGCTGAACCAACTGAGTCATACAGGTGCCCCAGGAAGTGAATATTTTAGGCTTTTCAGGTCATACAGTCTCTATCACAGCTCTTCAACTCTATCATTGTAGCATGAAAGCAGTCTTAGACAATAAATAAGCAAATAACTATAGCTATGTTCAGATAAACCTGTATTTACAGAAATAGGCACTGGGCCAGATTTGACCTGTGGGATTGCTGTCCCTGCTTTACACCACTGAAAATTAACAAACTATCACTGCACGCAACAGTATGGAAGAATCTTATAAAGATAATATTGAGTAAAAGGCCAGATACAAAGCAAAACACACTGTTTAAGGTCATTTATATAAATTCAAGAACAGGCATAACTTACCTGTGGCTATAAAAGTTATAACAGTGGCTGTCTTTGGAAAGAAATGTGACTGAAGAGGGCCAAAAGTGGAACATCTGAGATGCTATTAAATATTCTATTTCTTGGTATAAGTGATATTTATATGACTTAGTTCACTTGATGAATATTAACTTATCAGTAGAGTCAGAATATGGGCATTTTTTGAATGTACACTTTAATATAAACTTAAAATGGAATGAATAATAAAAGATGAAGGGTTGAAGGAACTTAATAAAATCACTCAATTATCCAGAAAACCAAAGTCAAGATTATGAACTAAAATGAGATTGTAGGCAACATTAGAGGAAAAAATAAGTATCTAAGAAGTAGGAAATTCTCATAAAAATAGTATCCAGTATATGTTAATGTTTCTTAGTTCCAGGAATTGTATGAATTGTTTTATAAATATTATTTGAGTGACCTCTGATGATAGGCCAAGTGGTAGGGAATATTATTAATGGTGTTAATGGTGTTGTAGGTTTTTATTAAGTGGAAGCACAAAAAAATTGAATATTTTTTCCATAGTTACACAAATTGTTAGTAGTGGATGAGAATGCAAACCTCTGTCAAGAGAAACAATAACAGAAAAGAGGAAGAGAAGAAACCATACATGACCGGAAGTTTGTGGAATATGAAGACTATATACCAGGTAGGGAAATGCCAATTGTTTTTAGACAACTAAGATTATAATAAAACTCTGTAGGCAATTGTGGGGGGAAAATCATATGTTTATAACAGGCAATTCATTTTTGATAGTCAACTGTTTTGGTATAACAAATAGTAGAGGACCCTCCACACCACCACTGGACCATACAGAAGAAAAAATTATTTGGAAACACTATATCACTGTGAATCATTCAAGAACATCAGACTAATCTTATTTGAGAGTCTGTCTTTAGAACAAGTCCCTAAGTGTCTCACATTCCTACTTATCCAGCAATAGCAGGAATACAAGCTTCCTAATCTAGCCTTGATAGCTTTATAACCATCTTCATCCTGCCCCGAAGAGATGGGCATATTTTAATCTGATCAATTCGCCACATCTATACCTCTATGCCACCACAAACTTGGAAACTGGAACTTTGTCTTTAAATCCTTCCTACCTCACTTTCTTTTCCAGGTATTTTTCTTTGTTTTTATTAGCTCAGAAAAGAAATCAGCTCACTTTACCTAAAGAGATCTTTCCCCCAAATCACTTTGTCTTGTCACATTGTTTATTTCAATTGACCTATTTATCACTGTTTATTTACTATTTATATGTAGGTTTACTACATTTATTACTTATTTGTTTTCCTGTTTATCGTATGAAACTCTGGCTATAATATGAGATTAATGTGGTCAGTCACTTGCCTTATTTATTCTTGTGATGCACTTTTCAAAGTGTCAGGTAGATATATGGATTTAAGAATTCAAATATTTCTTAAATGCATGAAAGAATGAAAGAATGAAAGAGGACCCTAAATAGTCAATCCATAGGCATATTGTCTTTTCAAGTATATTGATTTGAGAGAGAGAAAACATTTTTAAAGATATTTCAATTCCATCAGTTACTTGTTATTCTTATGGTTTGAGTAAAAAAAAAAGGAATTTTTTAGAGATTATGAAGTCTTTGGCAATTAATAAAGACAAGTATTCACAGGTGGTGTTTTTAGTCATTGTTCCCAATGGCAATTGGAACTCTAGAAGAGAAAGAAATATATGGGAATAAAAACACTGGGTATGAAAATGGAATTTTTTAAATGTGCATTTCCAAATTATGACTCAAGATACCAGACTGATACATTTTGTCCCTTGCCAATAAGCTATGTCATTTGTATAGAAAAGGTATTATTCAAGAGATAAATGACTTGAGAATGAGGAATTTAAACTGAATTTGTAGACAGATGGAAAAAAACTACTCTGGGTAATCACATTAGTCTAGTTTCTATGCAAGTTTAACATGGGAAGTAAAATGGACTTGACAAGAGATTCATACAGGAAAACAAAATTACCTGATATTAACCGACTAAGCAACTTGACTCCTAAGTGGAATTGTTAATATACAAACTAGAGAACCCACCACAGCACTGCTCACATCGTTCTCTAGAAATCAACAAATCTAGAGGAGTCCAGACTGGGTGCTAGAATGTAGCAAGGAAAGAAGACACACTATTGCAAAGAAACAGCCTTGTTGGGAAAGAACAAGAAAGAGAACTGGCTTCTTAGTTAAGAAATAGAGATGTGGAGGAAAATTAATGAACCTAACAGTGAAATTAATGCAGAGACTCTGGTTCACGCTGAAATTAAAAGGGAAACCAAGAATAGCTTACAACAGATGAAGGAGATGGTGTCATCAAAAGAACAGAACTCTTGGCAAAATCTGTGGTAAATCTGAAGATTAGAAGTACTACTGTATCAGTGTGAACTTCCTGGGTTTGCGCTACAGTTATGTAAGAGAACGTACTTGTTGAGGGGGGATACACACTGAAGTATGCCATGGTAAAGGAGCATCATATCTGCAACTTACTCTGAACTGCTAAAAAACAAATCTGTATTTTTGCAGAGAAACATACATATGGAGATAGGTTTTCCTATATTATTGCTGCAGCTTCTCTGTCTCAAAATATTTTTCTTTTATTATGTCAAAATAAAAAAGAATTAAAGCAGAACACAAAACTTAGAGCTAAAACACTGTTTCTATTTTAGATCATGACTTAAGAGCATGATGATATGAACAAATCCATTTTTTTAAAGATTTATTTATTTATTTTGGACAGAGAGAGAAAGAGACTGCATATGGACAAGCAGAGCGAGGGGCCGAGGGAAAGGAAGAGAGAGAGAGAGAGAGAGAGAAGCAGACTCTCAGCTGAGTGTGGAGCCTAACTCAGGGACCCATTTCACAACCGTGAGATCATGACCTGAACTGAAACCAAGAGTCTGATGCCCCTGGGTGGCTCAGATGGCCCCACTTTCACATCTTTGAAACTCATCTACAAAATGAATTTCATACTTATTTCTAGATTCATTGTGATACTCAAGTGAAATTGTACTGTGCCTTTATAAATTACAAAGACTAATGTTCATGACAATAGTTATTCTTACAATGACAGTGTGATGGAAATTAGAGTAAACCCAGATGGAAGATAGCATTGGGAAATTTTGCTTTTTATTTTTTTTTTAAGATTTTATTTATTTACTTGAGAGAGAGAGTGAGTGAGAGAGAGCATGAGAGGGGAGAAGGTCAGAAGGAGAAGCAGACTCCTCATGGAGCTGGGAGCCTAAGGTCGGACTCAATCCCAAGACACCAGGATCATGACCTGAGCTGAAGGCAGTGGCTTAACCAACTGAGCCACCCAGGTGCCCCAGCACTGGGAAATTTTAACTCCCTGGGTATCTGCTAGGAGTTTCTTCAGCTAAAAGCAGTTTTAATTTGTGTGGTGATAGTTTAACCTCTCTAAGAATAGAATAAATGACTAGAGGACCTTAATTCTAAACCAAACAGAAAACAATTTTTAAAAAGTTAAAAGAAAAAATAATGTTTGTTAAGGTGGAAACAGAAATCCTTATCATTTAATATGGGAAAGGTAAAGGACAGGCATTCACAGACTCATAACTCATACTTTCTGAAGGCAAAAATTACAAAATAGTTTAGATATTGCAATATAGAGAGAACAATATTATGGAAAGCAGGTGTGCTTATTGACATGACCATAGCCCTACCTATAAAATCTCATATTGTTTAGATGAGGAAAAGTGATATAAAAGAATAGGATACCAAAATCTGCAGGCACTAAGAAATACATTTAATTAAGAGATATCTGATAATAACCCCTACTATAAGCCAGGAAATATTTTAGGTGCAGAACTCCAGTGGTAAAGAAGGAGGATCTTTGGCCCCACAGACCTCCTTCTTCCTCCCTCTTCCCCTCCCCCATCCCACTGCTTGAGCATGGTCATGGTCTCTCTCTCTCTCTTTCTCTCTCTCTCTCTCTCTCTCTCTCTCAAATTGAACTTCAATTAAAACTCGTACAGGAGAATAAAATGTTAACTGTCACAAAATAACCCAGCTTTATTGTAAGTGTATGACATAACTTCACTGAAGAAGTGCTGCTGATTTAAGTGACTTGGGAATGACTGGAAGTTATAAGACTAAAGCAAAAAGAAAAATTACTTCGAATTGGTAAAGTTGTTTCTCATAAGGGTAAGGGCTAACTATTTTGAAATCACTATGCTTATGTATGGTAGTGAGCAAATAAGCAAACGGATGGTGAGTGGAGTAGACAGGTTCTCACTGTTGGAGTAGGAGCTTAGAGATGAGCAAGGAGAGAGAGGTCAGAATGAATCATTTGGGACTGGGTTAGGGTTGGAGACATCAGAATAAACTCTTAGTTTAAAATAGATAGTATTAGGTAGATATAAAAAATCCTTACAGATTTGCAGGTATGCATGAGTTTTATGCATACATATGTCCTATCTCTGTCTGCTCGGAGAGCCTGGAAGTAATGACACCCCGAAAGTGATGAGTACATCAGTGCCCAGATCTTGGTTTCCAGTAGCATTATTTGATAAAAAGAACTAGATCTCCTTGGAGAAATGGCTGACTTCTCAAGGAAAACCTAGAGCATCTTATAGCATCAGAAAGTTAATGAAATAATGAAATGATATAGAATAGACAAGTCTTTTACACAGAAGAATTCCAAATAATTATGTAGATAATCCCCTCACTGAGATGTGGAGCATAGCCCCTCACCTCCTACATTTTCACTACACTTAGTAACTTGCTTGCAAAGAACACAGTAGGAAAAGAGCAGGGGTAAATAGCTATACAGTGTGAAGACCTTATGATTAAGGTCAACATAGTCAGTGATAAATCATATTGATACCATGTACCCTTGGCACGATGCCTTGAGAGTCATACTTCACTTACCTGGTCTTTCCCCACAAGCCCCTTTCCTTCAAAAACCTGCATAACCCCAGTCTATCTGTAAGAGGAAAAAAAAATCAGAAAAGCCCAACGTTGGGGACATTCTAAGAAAATCTCGACCAGTACCTCTCAAAGCTATCAAAACCATCAAAAGCAAAGGTAGTCTGAAACTATTATAGTCTGGAGAAACCTCAGGATACAGAATGATTAAATATAATGTGGTAATTTGGGTAGGATCCTGAAATATAAAAAGAACATTAAGGAAAACTAATGCAATCTTAATAAAGTTTAGTTAATAATATTGCACCATTATTAACAAATTAGTTTTAACAAATATACCATAACAATATAAAATATTAAAAAATAGGGAAAACAAGATGCAGAGTATACAGGAACTTTCTGGACCATATATATAAAATTACTATAAAGTAAAAACAGTTATTTAAATAGAAAAAATAACACATTTGTAACTACTGTCTAAAAAAAGTGGCTTATCAGATTTCACAGGATCATTCTCTTTTTTAAGGACTCAAAACTTAATGAAACATACATGTATAGAACAAGCAAGAAACCACAGTAACTCTTGTAATAATAGCATAATGATGATAGTTAATACTGAGAGCTTTAGTCTATTATCCACACTCTCAATATACAATTCTGTCCGAGTAGGTGTGGATTCACCTACATATGAGCAAAATGGTTAATATAAAACTCTCAGTGGTGTTTCTAAAGTATAAGAAAAGGTTACCTGGATTGGATAATATCTAAGTTTTCTTGCATCTCCATAATTTTCTGATCTTAATTACAAGCTGTGAATTAATCTTGTGACTCTCACAAGCTCTGGTCTCTTGCTGTAGAATTCTCACATACCAGGTAGTTAAAATTCCAGAGCCCAAAATCCTTGAGACAAAAATGCTATGCTAAATAAACGGAAATATGAGATGTTACATAAAATACTTAATTATCCAAGAGGTCTGTGTTTTAGACCTGGTTTTATTACTTACGTGCTTTATCTACACTGGCCAAAATAGCTTTTCTAAAATGGGGATGACCAGTTCTCTAGAGTTATGGCAAACCACATTAAGAATATTATTAAATGCTATTCATATATAAGACACTATCATTATGTTGGCATATTGGTTTGTGTTTTCAGAAATTAAAGTATTGATTCTGTAAAAGGAAGTTGTATTTTAAATAAATAAGTTTTGTTATTTGGGGTTATCCTAAACAAAATGTTAATAGAATACTGTCAGAAATTCTCTTAAGAATCCAAAAATGATAATGCTAATAATATAAAGTAAGAGTACATACATACAGAAATAGAAGTTTATATACATTAATAACCTTGTTTTAAATGAAAAATTTGGTAAGATTTTCTCAGACTCCAAATAATGTATGCATTTTTTTCTCTTTTAAAATCATTCCTCCAGAGGATCTCTAAACTCTGTAAATGGCATATAAAAGCTCTATGTTTCTATAACAATCAAGAAAATTTTATACACTAAAATTTCTTTAAACTCTCTAGATGTGTATTTTTTAAATGCATTCTTTTTTTTTGTCAACAGTGCTTAGAGGGTTTTTATTCCATCATCACATGAAAATTACAACATATGTCTTCAAGAATTTTCTTTTCTTTTTTAATAATTTATTTTATTTTTTCAGCGTTCCAAGATTCATTGTTTATGCCCCACACCCAGTGCTCTATAAATGCACTCTCAGGACAACTATACAAATGAAGAGATATTTCCAGAGTTAAATAAACAAGGGAGGTTTTATCCAAGACTGTTGTACAAAAGAGAGTTTGACCCCAGCTCTGCTGAGACAAAACACAGGAGCGTTTTTAGGTGTTGGGGTGAGTGTCAAACACTGCAAATAGAGGGAAAATACTGAAGGAAGCTAGGGGTGAATATGATCAGGTAATTAGGCCATCTCTGCTAATTGCACTGACGTTCATCAAAGTTAGTCTTCTTCCTTCCCACCAAGACCGGGAAATGGGTGTTATTTTCCTGAGGATTACATTCAAAAGGATGGCTTTCAGGTCCTTGAGAAAGATATTCCTGAGGTTATAAAATTATCAAGAGCTGGGAGAATATTTACAATTCCAAGCTGCAGAGAATTCTTTGTAATTGTAAGTTTTCTAAAGTTAATGTTCTCAGAAAAGGGAATTCTGGCACATAGTCGAGAAGAATCTGTCTAAAGTTTAGCCGAACTACAGGGTGATGTTCAGGCCAGCTTGCTGTCTTCTTCGTTGGTCCTTATTTAATTCTGTCCTATATTTTTGGGTTGGGGGAGGAAAGTAGAGGAAATCCCCACAGACACTGTATTTCTTAGAGTTATTTTTCATTTTCCTGAAGGTATTTATATGATTACAGGAGAGGTTCTAAGAAAGTGCTACCAGTCATGGCATGAGAATCACTTGGACTGCTTATTGGAAAAAAAAAAAAAAAGAAATAAAGAACAATTCAGTAATTCTGAGAAAACTAGAACTGGTAAAACTATTGATGGGAACGAAAATGGTACTCCGACTTTAAAGACGTCTTTTTGTTTCCCCAACATAAGATAGCCATTCCACTTGCAGGTATTCACTCAAGAAAAATGAGAGCAGGTCCTCGTAAAAATGCTTTTACTTGAATGCAGCAGATTTGTTTTCAGTAGCAAAAGCCTAGAAACAACTCATATGTCCATCAACAGCTGAATGGGGAAAAAAGTTGTATATCTGTATAATGGGATTTTAGTCAGTGTTGACAAGGAGTGAACTGCGTATACATGCAATAACAGAGACGAATCATACAAAAATGTGTATCTACAGAGTGATTCTGTTCATATACAACCCTAGGACATGGAAACTGATCTAGGCAACAGGCATGCACAGCGATGGCTTCCTGCTGGTGAGATCAGAGAATGTTTGATGGAAGAACCACACAGGGGCAGGAGGAAAAATTGGGGTTGATAGGGATGTTCGATTCCTTGACTGTGGTGATGGTTTTCACTGATTTAGCAATATGTAGAACTTATCAAATTGTGCATTCTAAATATGTACAGCATATGGTTTATAAATTATTTCTTGAGAAAATCATTTACATAAAATGCATGTGGAAGAAAACCACATAGTGTTTAAGGAAAATTAAAAATGCGATGATTTTGGAAATAATAGCTACCTATAGAAAGAGTAACCAAAAAGAAAAAAAAGCAGAATTTATCTTTTCTATTTCTTCACATTCATGAAAAGTCTGAGACAGGTTGCATTTCTGGAAATTTAAATGCAGGAAAAAATAAAACTCTAGGAGGAATTTTCTGGAATTAAGGGGAAAGAGTAGAATCTAACCTCACCAAATAGGTTACATTTATAGTATACATTAGCTACTTATATTTTATACTATATATATACTTTATACTTACATTATTTATATACACATATGTAATATACATACATAGCATAAAGATATCTTTATACTACATATATCTTTATACTATATAAATCTTTTATATGTGTACATATGTATATATACATAGTATACATACTATATATACCATATATAGTATAATGTATACTATATATATTATTCTATCTATACAGGGCTAGTCTCTCTCTTTTTAATTTCTTAAAAAATTTTATCTAGTTCGTTTTCCACTTATTGCTTCTCAGTTTCCACCTAACATCTGGCTGTAGTTGATTCCTTCAGCGCTATAAACACAAAAGGAAGCTTATTTTTTTAGAGGAAGATTTTTTTTAGATGCACCTCCTGGGTTCCTCTGGAAATAGTGTATACGTGAAAATTCAAAGTTTCCTCCAGAAACTAGTGTATATGTGAAACATTGAAAGAAGTATATGATACCATCTTTTATCATTCTGTACTTACTTAGGCATTATATTGGTGTCATCTGCCTGTCTAGTTAGCAAGCTAGCTAGCTACCCATCTATGGTTTTTATGGAGTGCCTACTATATAACCAGGTCCTGGGAGAGCTATTTCAAAAAATTTTGCATATGTAAATCTCACAATAATTTGTAAAATTGCTAAGTGGTTGCAAAGTAAACATGGTATGTTCCTGGATGGAAAGTGGAAAATGACAAGAAATTGTAGTATAAAGCAGTCTACCCAAATCATACAAATTCAGAATTCTAAAAGATAAAGAAAAACCTTGACATTATCTAATCCTTCTTGCCTCATTTATTTGTATAAACTGAGCTATTCTGGAGTTTGATATTCACCTGACATCACAGTCTTTCTGAGCCAAAGTTAAAATACAGTACCCATAATTCCTCTTCAGGATGGCTTTTCATTATGTTGGGTGGCCTTCTTCAGTGCCAATAAATGACCAACTATAATATAACTTTTCTAGAAGTCTGAGGGAAGACAAGGTTATTCTGACTGTTGATGACTAACAGAAAACTCAGGCATCTACTTATTACTCTGAATCCACCCATTACACACACTGCATTTGTTTTCTTCTAGAATATCTTAGTGTCACAGTAAGAGATGTGAAGGTTCCCTTATTCTTTAAGGACTTCATGGAACATGCTTATTGGAACTTCATGGGATACAATTTTGCCATCTTACAACGTGTTCCCCAAGGCCACTAGAATATGTGGGAAAATCTGTTAGTTCTGTTTTCCTTTTTTTTTTTTTTTTTAAAGAGAGGGAGTGGGAGAGGGGCACAGGTAGAAGAAAAGAGACACTCTTAAGCAGACTCCACGGGCTCAAGTTCACAACCATGAGATCACGACAAGAGCTGAAATCAAGAGTCAGATGCTTAACCTACTGAGCAACCCAGGTGCACCAGATTTATTTTCCATTTTATCATAATAGTTCTTGTATTCACCAGTATGTTTAGATCACCTGAATTTACACAGATAAAACTGCAAAAAATGGCCTTAAAATATAGCTTTTAAATACAAGAAGAAATCAATAGTTTTGAAAGCTGTGAAAGACTGCCTTGGGAGTTGATGAACACTTTCCCCTACATATTGGTGGGTGGGAACAGAGGCATGTGAAGAGGAAATGTATTATGCACCTCAGTGATAAAAAGCAGATTACTTTTGTTTGCACTGTAGTCTCATACACTTGCCAACCAGTCACACATAAGAAGGCTTGTGCTTGACTGACTGAAATGGAGCTACATTTATTTCTTGTTGCTACTGGGAAAAAAATCACCATAAACTCAGTGGCTTAAAACAACACAGATTTATTTTCTTGCCTTTCTGGAGATCAAATGCACAAACTCATTCTCAGTGGGCTAACAATCAAGGTGCTGGCTGAGCTGTGTTCCCTCTAGAGGCTCTAGGGGAGAATCCATTCCTTTCTTACCTTTTCCAGGTTCTAGACATTGCCCACATTTCCTTGGCTCCTGGCCACATCACTCAGTCTTTGCTTCTCTCATGATATCTCTTTCTCTGATTCCGACCTTCCAGCCTACCTCTAATTTGGGACCCTGTGATGATATTGGGATTACACTGGGACATCCACTTGGATAATCCAAGATAATCTCCCAATTTTAGGGTCCCTAATTTAATCACATATACAAAATCTCCTTTGCTATGTTTCTCAACCATAACAACACTATATTTCTTCTACACATTCCTTACATAACTTCATATAAAGGAGAGGTATGTTTTTTTTTTCTGGCAACAAGCTTGTTGAAAAAATAGGGAACTAGTTTTGAGTTTCATTTTCAGGATGATGGAAAATCTTGGACAGTTAATTATTAGAAGGCAGGTTATGTGGCAGTTGACTGATCACTGGACCCAGGGTTAGTTGCCACAGACCTGTTTCCTCAGCATTGTTCCTGAGAAACACTAAGTGTTCAATAAATATCTCTGGCATGAGATGAGAGGGTAGTATAAAAATCAGCCAGTTTAAGCTTTTAAAAGGGTAAGCACAATGAGTAGAAAAGTAGAGAAGGCAAGGCACAATTTATCTTACATCTTTATTAAGGTAGAGTGTATTTTCTAAATTGATTTTTTTTCCAATTAATAGGTTTTCCCAAGTATTATTAACAATGATGAGATATTCAGATGTGAAATATGAAAATGGATCTGGTTTTATTACTCAACACCTAATGAGCGAGGCAAGTTGCAGAAATTATTTTATTTTTCTAAGATTTTATTTATTTAATTGATAGAGAGAGAGAGAGAGATCACAAAGAGGCAGAGAAGCAGGCAGAGAAAGCGGGGGAAGCAGGCTCCCCATCAAGCAGAGAGCCCAATGTGGGACTCGATCCCAGGACCCTGAGATATGACCTGAGCTGAAGGCAGAGGCTCAAACTTCTGAGCCACCCAGGCATCCCCAGAAATTATTTTTAAAACTCTTATCCATAAATACCAGAAAATAGAAGATTTGGATCTTAAAGCAAATCAAGCTAATTTGGGAAGAAAATTAAGAAGGCTGAAACAGAGAATAATATAGGCATTCTCCAAACATGGATGTGATAATAGGTTACCAGCGTCTTTTTGGGCTGGCAACTGGAGAAAGAATTAAGCAAGTAAAGAGCCACTTCTCAGGGAAACTAAATGTGTACCATACACTATGTGGAATAGAGAGTGTCAGAATACTTGTCAACTGCAATCAGTGCCAGAATCCTCCTTTTTTTCACCTCATCTTGTCCTGTTCTTGTTAACTACCATTTTTAGAGAATATCGTGGCAGCTCCTTTCAGTGCTATTCCCCAGCAACTCTCTTAATGGTCATTCTGATTTTCATTTTCTTCCATTACCTAGAGGTGCCAGTAAATGTGGACAGGTCAACTCAGCTTTTACAGTATCACCGTAAGGCAGGTGTCCTGGTAATTCTACTGCAGCAGCTCATGTACATTAGCAATAACCCTTTTAGATTATTGTCCAGAGCATTTGACCTGTCTTCTTTAATGTTGAGCTATGCAATTTGTCACATGATCAAGGTCTTTTATCTTTCCATTTTGCCATGGAGGCAAAGTACATGTCTTTAGGCTCTTTTTTATAGTGTGTGTTCAGGTGTGTGTGTTCATTGAGTCAGTTGAGTGTGGAGCAGGGAAGGATTACAGGGGTTGACAATAAGAAATCTCTTCACATCTGTAAGCAATGTCTGGTTGCAGGATCTTGACAGAAGTCCTCAAATGTGCACATCTACCTGCACCACCAGGACACAGAGGCAACTCTACAAATGAACTTTCAGGAATAGATCAGGTCTCTTAGTTCTCCCAGACAAATACTCAAACTTTCACCTTTTATATCAAACAAATATGCATGTATCCTAAATATACCTTGTCAGCTGCTCTCAAAGTCAGTTTTTATAGTACTTCAAATGAAAAAGTAAAGGTAAACACGGGTTATACACAGCTTACTAATTCTGTGTAAACTTTGCAATGATCTATTAAATCTATTTAGGTGGGAAGTCAAGGCTGGCAGCTGGGACACTGGGGAGGAGAGACACGAGCCAGAGGCAGGAAGAGCAGAGGTAAATATTCCCTCTCCTCCTGCCCTGTGATACTTAGATCTTCCACAAGTCCAAGGGGAAAGGAGACTGATGGCAGTGGTAAACCATAGACGTCAGCCTCTCAGAAAGGCTGAGGAGGACAGACAAGGACAGAAAATGGATTAGGACCAAATGGAGAAGAAAGAGATGTTCCCTGTCTTCCACTTTCTTCATATCCCTCCACAAAACAACCATACTTAATGCTCCTTAACATACTCATTTGACATTTACCTCCACAACGTTATTAAACTGATTTATAGGACTTGGTCTTAGTTTTCCAACAGGAAACATTTTCTATTGACCTCCCAATTTCAGTCCCTCTGTCTAATCTCACACAAACACACACACACACAAACGCATTTAATACTTTTATCCTCCCAATATTGCTGCATGGTAAATTTGGTTAAATCCATGCTCTGTGCAGGCATTACTGAAATCACAAAAATGCTATTCACAGCTGAGACATATATTGTATAATTACCTTTCTGTTCTTGCAGAATTCTATTTTGTTGTTGCTTGTTCCTTGTAATTTTCCTAAATTTGGTAATCCCTGTTTTTTGTTTTTATTTGCTCAGTTTACTAAACAATCAGTATTAATGACAACCCTGGCTTCCCACCAATTGTCTAAATTTGCTTTAAGCCATTAAGATGCATCAAGTATTACATCGATTTCTTCTTGGAATCATCTCTCACAGAGCTTAAGATAGATTGCAGTTTTGACTGTTTGCTCTCGAAGTTAGGTGCATTGCTGCTTCCCTGGTATATCCCTTCATATCCATAATCTGTCATTTGGATCTTCTCTTTTGTGAGTCTTATGTATCTTTTAAAACCGACTTCCTACTTATTGTGTGGCATGACTTTTAGTAGATTCCTGGGAAGGAATGCATAAAAAATGAAATTTCGGAAACCTTACACATATGAAATTGTTAACACTCTGCCTTCACAGTCAATTAATATTAGCTTAGTATAGTACTCTAGGTTGAGAATATTTTGCCTCAGACTTTTGAAGAGATATTCCCATTGTCTCAAGGCTGCCAGTGTTGCTATTTTTCTTTCTTTCTTTCTTTTTCAATGTTGCTATTAAAAAGTACTCAGTGATTTGGGCACCGAGTCCTTTTGGAATGACCTGCTTTTCCTTCACAGATTTTTTTTTTTTTTTGTCTTCAGTTTTCTGAAATTTCATGAGTGTGTGTGTCTTGGCTGTTGTAAGAATTTACCCAGCTTGTGTTTTCTGACAGCATCCCACCCAAAAGAAGTACTGGCTCAGTTCTGCCAGGGATGAACTGAAAGTAGTTCAGTGATTCTCACATGTTATTTGTCCATAGCTCTTCCTGAAGGAAGGAGGATCACAGTATCACATTTCCACTAACTGTGATCAGTCACTGTGGGACACCACCTAGGAAAGACTAGCTAAAATGATATTGTTGACTACCTACTATTGGTACGATGTCTTTCTCTGCCCCGCCCTAACAAATCACCATCACTACACTGTGTTTTGAAAACACAGATATTTCAGGAACATCCTTCAGTGTAAAGAGGTTGGAGCCTGACAGTCACTGAAATTGATTCATCAAAGACCGTGCAATTAGCGTGTGGTAGATTTGAGATGCCAATCAATGGGCATAGTTAAAATCTTGTGCCCCTTTACCATCTGGGGCACAAAGGGAATAGTTTATCTATAATTAGAATCTATAAATTATTTGAGTCTTTGGTTCCATACATTTCTCATGTATTTTATACCATATATTCTCAGCTTCTAACGCCTTCTAATGCACTCTCTACATAGGATTGAACACATTAGTAATACTTTTAGGGACATAAAACCAGCACATGCTTTAGCTACCATTATATGTCCTTTAAAATGAATAAATTCTGATTTTTTTCCTCCTGAATCAATTGTATTTTTCTACAAGATTAACTCTCAAAGAACCAGTAAACCACTTGCTTTAGGCTTCACTTCCTTAATTAACATTATCCTTTTTAATAACAAAAGAAAAATCAAAAATATTATGCATAGATATCTGGTGATAGGTAGCAGATGATTATTTACCTGACCTGAGGGTAAAAATTATCATTATATTACCTGCAAGTGTTTTAAGATTTAAGATGTTCTTAAATCTTAGCCAGATTTAAGAACATCTGTCTAGTTAAGATGTAATACTATAACTTGTTTTTCTAAAATGGAGTATGGACATAGGATTTTCTTTCAAGGTGTCCTCTCCCTGTGGACTGGAAGTCGAGTGATCAGAAAGAAAATACAAATAAATGTATCTGTTCTAATCTGGGAGTCATAAATAAAAGCAGCAAAGGATTATCAATGATACCATCTGGTATCACTCATTTCAAAGTCACAGTTGACCTGTATAAAGAAGGAGCAGACATATTTTGAAAGTAACAATGGGAGCCCAGAGAAGTTCATCTTAGAAATATGATTCTTACTGCCCAAGAGTTTGGCAAAGCTCTCAAAATTCAACAGCAGCACAACTGATTCCAAGTAACCCCATATTCTAAAGGAAGTGCAAGACCATGTACCCAGGGCATTTAAGAGATTGAGAAACAGGTTGTGCCCACATTAAACCATCACCCATTGGTTTGAAGAGCCTCTTCTCATGTACTGAGTTTTCTTTTCCACTCCCTAGTGAGAAGAGGAATTCGATGCCTCCACCTCTTTAAGTTAAAATGAGATATCTTCAGAAGAACTGCCTGGTAGGCGTTTAGCACTAGTTTTCAGGCTTTGAGTGATATGGACACAAGTTTCCATCTGACATCTGCCTAACAGATTCTAAGGTGAGAGACTGCTCATGGCTGCCCCTAAATGGCCTCAGTAAGGGGAGGGTTTTCATGGATCCTAGGCACAGTAATGAACACTTTTGGTTTTCCCAGGACTGAAAGATTTACCAGGACATTGGACTTTCACAGCTAAAATAGGGGATGTTCTGAGGAAATCAGAACGATTAGTCACCCTCCTTTAAGACTTGATGGTGCAAGAATGCATGGATATTCCCCTGTGGCCAGACATGGCCCTAATCAAGAGAACCGGAATGAGTCAATTAAAGAGACCTTTATGCCAGAGGCCTGCCAGAGGGAATTTCAAATGATCCTGAGAATGTGAACACCTAAGAAACGAGGAGTAAGCCAGAATTGTTTGTGATGGGTCAGACACAATTTTTCAGGGCAAAAGTGCTGAAAGTAAGAAGTATCCAGGGATTAGGAACATCTCCTGAGAATCCACCAAAAGTAGGAATGATGAGTTCTGGCCATCTGCTAGATCCAAATGTAACACTATAGATTATAAATGTACCAGCCAACTATTTTCCCTCACTACTCCTCCCTCCCTCTACTAGAATCCAGTAGAGGACCCAAACAGCAGCTGGCATGTGGAGGCAAAGATGCTTCAAGAATAATGAAGAAGCCAAAACAGTCCCTTTTTAAGCTACATATTTGTAAGCCTGAAGTAGTCACAACAAGGAGAGAGATGTCCTGCATTCATATGATCGCTAGACTATACTGGGCATTAAACCGCATCAATGTGACTGGAGGACTCGGTTTCTGTTGCATGGGGGTCACCAGAACAATCTGCAGATGCTGTATTTTACCAAGAGGCAGCCAAGGGCAGACGGAGAGAAAGGACTTGCAGGAACAACTGAAGAAGAATAAAGTCATATTAAGTTCATAAAATAAAGAATGTTTAACTCATTCCAGGCTCTGAGGTACGAGGTGCAAGGTTATAAAGAAACAACCTCTTGAAGAGTATGGCGAGAAAGGGATATCCAAGCTAAGACCCTGGGGTTTTATGAAATAAGGTACAGGGAACACGTACACAAGAGCCTGAGGACATAGGGGAGCTTCTGGGGGGACAAAAACCGAAATTCCAGATGACACAGAAGAAGGTCTGTCCACACGCAGACAGGTCACTGGGAAGGCGTGGAGGTACAGTGCTGCCTGGGGTAAACATCCCTGTGTGGCCTGCTGCGATCAGTTCACTTAGAATCCTAAATCCCATTTAGGATGCAGCCTTCTCCACTGGTTGTAAGTTAGAGGACCCCTAGCTGTTGTTCGGTCCTGCACCTCTTGGCTGGCTGAGGCAGTGGGAGGCATAGGGCCGCAGGAGGGAGTATGCAGCTCAGAGGAAACAAGGGGACTGTGTCTAGCTTCTCACGGGGTCTCATCAGACGTCCTCATACATTACCTTTTTCGTTCAGTTGTGTGCACACAAGTGCCTGAGGAGAATCTGAGCCCTTATCTGTACTTCATTTCCCTCTGATTCCTATCATCAATAAGGCTAAGCAAACCCTAGACCTGGAGAGCCACGCTTGATGGCCTGTTGCCGCATCCGGTCTCACCTGCATCTGTGTGAACTCGGATGTTTTCTGACAGATTAACTTGTCACAGGTTCCAAATGGATTCACTGCGCTCAGTGCGCAGGGCGTGCTCTGTAGAAGGTCCCCTGATGGAGAGAGTAAGTGGGGTCTGAGGAGCTGTCTGTGATGTGCTTGTGGGACCATAGGGTCCCGGGGCTGCGGATCCCGGAAGTGGTGCACTTTGCTCATGCGCACGACACGGCTTGACCCGACACTAAAAAAGACAAGCAGCAGAAATGCAAATCTGGTTATAAACAAGGGCAAGAAACCAAGCCTTTAAACTGGGGGAAACAAAGTAGTCTCTGGATCAAGTTGGGACCCCTGGAGTGTTCACTAAGAAGAATATACCTTCTTGAATTTTAGTTAAAATTTGGATTACCATTTCTTAAAATGTCTTTCTACACACTACAATAAGCTATAACATCAACATGAGGAGTTATTAGGTATTCAGAAACTTGCTTGTGATAGATAATTGAATTAAGGGTAGTAGACAACAGGAAGTCTCTTAGAATATTACGGAAAATGTCAGAGGCAGGGAAGGTGGGACAGTTACAGAAAATGTCAGAGGCAGGGAAGGTGGGTGTGATTGATGCCGACACCGAGAGCTATCAGTTAACGCCTCACAGTTAACTATCTAAAGTTGTCAGGTGACCTTCACTAGACACTGTTTATAACACATCTAGAAGTAGTGAATTTAGGGAGACATGATATCTGAATGGTAATTAAACAGAAATGACAGTGGTATTCTTTCATATCCCTCAACATTTTCTAGACACCTGAGCAAGGCTGAAAGTTCTAAGACCGCCAGCCTGGGTTAACAGGAACAACAAGTTAGATTCGCTGCTATGTAGTTCCAGCAGAATCTACATCTGGAACGAGAACAAAGCTTAAAATTCCTACTTTGTTTAAATGATATATTTTTTTTTTCCTAGTTTGACATCTTAATGTAACATGTCTTTCTCACTTATGCTTTATTGGCTATTTGAGATCAAAGATAAATGAGTTGTAGTTTCCCACAGGTTTGACTGTCATAGATAATATAGAATGTCAGTGTTGCATGTGCCTTGAATATATTTTAAAGATCATCATCAGTACAAAATGGGTTTGGACTCAGAACTGTTCCTTTAGGAAGACATGAGGGAAGGAGGCATATGCTTTCCTATTTTTCCAAGAGGAAATACAGATAAAACTTCCAAATATAATGCAACCACGTACATGAAATCAATTATTGGTAAAAAATAATTACCAACTGTGCTAAGTCACCAAGACAATGTAAGAAAAGGACTTCAGCAGAGAGAATGGATGAAAAGGAATAATCATGACCTATGTCTTCCAGTGATTAAAGTTCAGTATTAATGACATAGAGTAGGTGTCCATTTCCCTTCCCTTAAAATATTTTTGTCAAATTATAACCACCATTTGAATCCTGTATGGGCTAGTAATTTATAAACCTCCTTTTCCTTAAAGTGTGGGTGCATTCAGATTTTCTACTAATTTTAAGTTTGGCAGTTTATGTAGTTTCAGAAAATCATTCCACTGCAACTTTAAGCTGTATTAACAAACAATTGTTCATCATCTGTTATAGGTTTTGTTATACATTCTTATTTCCTATAATTTCTTAGAGTCTAAAAATAGACTAGTTGTATGCGTGTGTTAAAATAAGTGTAATTTTATTCTTTCATCTCTAATCTAAGTCTCAATGAATGTCATTCACCCATAATGCAGCATATTCAAAATCGCAACTGAATTCATATTTTATGAAAAAAGGCATAAAGAAATCCATGAGTATGTCCTGGTAATGGTTGGGGTCTCATTCTTCATAACCCCAATACACATCAGGTGAACTCAGAGAAATCTCCTATTTTTTTTTTCTTCTGCTCTTAACATTCTAAAACTACTAGAGGGGCACCTGGGTGGCTCAGTTGTTAAGTGTCTGCCTTCAGCTCAGTCATGATCCCAGGGTCCCGGGATCCAGCCGAGCATTGGGGTCCCTGCTCATCTGCAAGCCTGCTTCTCCCTCTCTCTCTCCTTGCTTGTGTTCCCTCTCTAGCTTTGATTCTCTCTGTCAAATAAATAAATAAAATCTTTTTAAAAAAACTATTAGAAGCACAGAATTAAAAGAAAAATTTTACATTTTCTGATACTCCTCAACTTTACTTTCCAGTCTATGCAGGTTATTGTTTCTAATTCTTCATGTGGGGATCTCTCTGGGCATAACCCTCAAACGCTTGTGCCATAGGATGTCATTTCAGTTTAGACAAGAACTCTTTAATTGTACCTGAAATCTGCATTGTATACTGTAGCACAGGTGGAAAAATCTGTAGAAATGTAAAATATGCATGAAATATTTTCTTTAGTTTCAGGAGGTATTCTTGCCAGTTCCAAGCCCACCTACAATCTTGGGCACTTGTGAGATTTTTTTAAAGGGTGTATTGGAAGATGTGAGTCTGTGATGTTCACATGCATGTTAATGTCTTCCCAAAAGTTCCTATCCTTTGATCTTGAAGATAATTAATTGACTTTCGAGGAGACTCTATGAAGCCATTTCAAGGAAGACAAATGAAAAGCCTACTTTAAAAATAATAAGTACTTTCCTCTAATTATTTAGATGTGTCTGGCCAGTTCAGTCAGTAGAGCATGTGACTCTTGATCTCAGGGTCATGAGTTTAAATGCTATGTTGGATGTAAAGCCTGCTTGAAAAAATAAATAAATGCATCGGGGAGGGCAAATGAAACAGAGCTAAACAATCACCCCAGATTAAATTTATGGCATGCATTCCTTAGATTCTTATAGTTTATTTTACTAAAAATATAAAATATATAAAAACTTTACACATATACATTAAAAAAAAACAACCACTCTGCTCCTTCTCAGATTCTCTTCTTTATTAAAATGTTGTTTTAAACATTAAAAGACTTGTCTCAGGAACATTCTAGAGTTTTTACAGGAGAGAAGAGCAACATTTCTGGAAGAGAAATTCGCTGGACAATCTTAATTCTAACTTGATAATAATGAGTAACTCATTAAAATATAGAAATTCATGGTTGATGTTTGCATCCACAACCCAATGCATGAGAAAACTTCTTAAGAAAAACATTTGAGATACACAAAAAATATTTTCCTTTATTATGAGATATTTGTTTCAAGAGTAATCAGAGTGTATTTATTAACTTATCAGAGGTAAGGCAATGCCTATAGATATATATCATATTTTGTTAAGAATTGTTTTAAATTGTAGCATTTAACAGTTATAATAGTAATTGCAATTTAGACTTGACACTGATTTCTTAAATTTTTTAATTTCATTTTAAAGTAATATTTACTTTCTGTACTGAGTTATTTCAAGCATCCTGGTTGGCTATAGTACTCCGTTAAGTAATGCTTTTTCAAATGTGAAAGCGCTGTTAGATATCTAATAATTTTACACTAAATTTCAGCATGAATGAGATGTTTGCCTAGATATTTTGTGCTATCACCAATGTTTTCCCCTTGGAAATTCTATTTATTAACTTCTTTAAATTTACAAAGAAAAATTCAGATTTTATTTCAGTGTTTGGGTGTCCATATTTTCCCTGATGAATATTTCCAAGACTTTTTTCCTTGTATTCATCCAGTTATGTTTTGGTATCTGTACAATTTTTTTTCCATAATTGGTGATGCCTTTCAATTTACAGATTCCCTCTTCTGGCAAAAATTAAAAACAATCACAATACTTCCCTGATAATCTGTAATGTAAAGAAATGCAAGGAACCGGAAATGATGAGTAATCTGGTTTAGTAGTACCTGATAAGCATTTTGAACTTGGATGTTAATTGGAAGAGCCAAACCAAGCTTCATAAGCTGTTAAAGTGCCAATTAACCCAGAGGTGCCAAATGTATCAAAGGGAGATCAGTTAATACAGGCATTTACCAAATAAAGATCAGCTAAGCAGAGCTACCTCTCCAATACCTATAAGAATGTTCTCAACTATGCAACATAATTGTTTTTTTCTCCATTTCCCATGTTTGGCCATGCTCATCACAAGTTTGTTAAGAAATGCATGGATTATGTCGCTAATAAAAAGATTCTCCACATTCTCATAAGCAGTGAAACTCAGACTCCAGCTTAATTTACATAGTACAATAACAAAACAAGACTGAAACTAAGATTCCTGTGTTAAATGATTTTAGTGAATTTTCAATTCTAAGAATGATTTTTCCAGACAAAATCTCAAGTCAAATAACTTTAAGTGATAGCTATTTTTTTGACTCTTTGAAATTAGGCATTTATGTTATATTTTCTTTTTTTTAAAAGATTTTATTTATTTCTTTGACAGAGAGAAACACAGCCAGAGAGGGAACACAAGCAGAGGGACCAAGAGAGGGAGAAGCAGGCTTCCCGCCGAGCAGGAAGTCCCGATGTGGGGTTCCATCCTGGGTCTCCAGGATCATGACCTGAGCCGAAAGCAGTCACTTAACCAACTGAGCCACCCAGGCGCCCCCTGATATATTTTCTTAAGCCTATCAAAAAGCATTGATAAATACACTTGAGCTTTCTTGTGTGTTTAATAAATCTAATGTCATACAGTAGCGGGCAAATACTAAAGGGAGAGTGTTAACAATTATCTGGAGATAAGCTTAAGGACTACAAAGTGCATTCTCTATTGCCTGTAATATTTCAGAATTTATTTTGTCACTCTTTATTATTGCATCAAAATCTGAGGATAGGAAACAAGGACAGGAAATTTGTCTCGAGATTTTATCTGCAGTACCAGTAATGTGGAGATACAGCTTATCCCTCTAAGTCCAGAAAATTCACCACAGAAAAATAACATCCTTTACTCCTCCTAAGGTGTGACTCCACAAGCATCCCATCACTATCAGACCATAATAGCCTCTGTTCTCACATTTGAAGTTCAGCGCTTGCTCCTCAACAGATGACCACTGATACCTGATTAAATAAGGTACATCTTACATCCAACACATTAAATACGGGTTTGGTTGCATAGTACTTTTGTCCATTCATATCCCAGTGGAACATAAGATTGATTCCTATTAAAGCTATATGCAAAATATAGGAGTGTTTTAATAACACTTAATATAGTATCTAGCCATCATCCTGGATAGCTCTGGCTTTTAAAATGTCAATCGTTATCATTCAGATTTCTTGCGTAATAGTCATAGACTGCACCAAATCTAAAATTTTAATTTAGATAGTTATTAACTTAAGCAAAATTTAAGTTTAGAGTACCTTGTTAAATAAAAGTCATGATTACTCTAAGTTTAACCTCTTGCAAAAAGTATTCCTCTCAGTTTCCGTTACTAGAGTGTTCATCTGTAAATTCCTCTGAGGATTTGTTACCTTTCGAGAAATTACAAGAATTGATCTACTAAGATCATTTACATAATGCTTTCCCTTGAAGTGGATTCTGTAAGACTGTGCTTGTATTACTTTCCCACACTGCATAACAAATCAGCACAAATTCAGTGACTCAGAACAGCACATCTTTATTATCTCAATTTCTGTGGGTCAGAAGTCCAGGCACAGCTGGGGTTTAATGAGGGTGGAATTGATGTGCCAGCCAGGCTGGGATTTCATCATAGGCTCCAATAGGGAAAGATCTGCCTCCAAACTCCTTCCAGGGCACTCGCTTCTTGAAACCCAGAAAGGTTACGCATCGTGCACGCGCACACACACGCACACAGAAGCTCAAGCAAAATGAACACTATGCGTCATGTTCACGTACACATAATCACATACACCCTATCATCTTTGCCACAATCTGTTGCTTATGAACAAGTTGTAGGTCGAGCTGCACATACACAGAGAAGATCCCATAAAAGCATGGATAGGGGAAGGTGGTGATTAATGCAGGTTGTACTTACTGCAGTGCTCAAGTGGGAAATTATTCTGAGAATTTTATTTCTTTGGTTTCTGAACTTGCAACCTCTGGTTTGTTATGGTGTTCTTCCAATAAAATTGCAGAGATCAGTTGGAGCACCACCCTATTCAAAGGATTTATTCTGGTTTGCGTAATTATGATTTACTGATTTGAGGATTAGGGACAAAGCAACAAATACTCTGAACAAAGTGCCATAGAAAATAGGACATAGTAAAATAAAGATATCCTTCATAGCTTGTCGTAGATTCTGATTATTTTATGCATATAAAATATTGAGGGTGCCTGGGTGGCTCAGTGGGTTAAAGCCTCTGCCTTCGGCTCAGGTCATGATCTCAGGGTCCTGGGATTGAGGCCCACATTGGGCTCTCTTCTCAACAGGGAGCCTGCTTCCCCCTACCCCTTTCTCTGACTGCCTCTTTGCCTACTTGTGATCTCTCTCTCTGTCAAATAAATAAATGAAATCTTAAAAAAAAATAAAATAAAATATTGAAATTTTGGTAGAAAAGATATTTGCCTATCTCCATGGGGAATTAATTAATAAATTGTAATATTAACAATTAAGTATGTCAGTACATCGTAAAATTAATCCAACGTAATTATTAGTTATCACTGGAAGTAAGCAGAGATCTTTGCTTTATTCTCAGCATGATTTTCATATTTTATAAGTTAATTTAATATAAACCAGCTGTGTTGCCCTTTCATGCCAACATAAAATTAATGTCTAAGATTTCTAATTAATTTAGAAAGACTAAAAGTAATTAATAAGTGACATTAGACACATTTAATGTAAGTAATAACATACCTGGCCACCAAACTGTTACATGAAAAAATTGAAATTAAAATTAATTAGGCTTTCTATGAGAAAATTAATGCAACTCTCACATAAACTTAATATCATGCTTTCATTATATTTCAGACTGAGATAAAAATCAAGGAAAGATTGTATAGCTGTCTCTTAAACAAAAGTGAATATAGCAATTTAATAAGTCCAATGATTTATCTTAATTTGGTATATCACTGATTAGGATCTGTATGTAATTAATTGGCATGCATTTAGTATTAAAGTCTTCAAATATATTTATAAATCTTTACTGAAATGTTCTTCCTATGTTTTTTAGGATTATCAATTGCTAATAGCTAGACTGAGAAATTTTACATTTCTTTGCTTCATATAATAAAGTTAGCAATTAGCCTTAACCAGTTCATATCTTGATTCTCTGAGTTTTGTCTATTACTAGAGGAGATTTTTCTTAAAAATTCTGTCTTCTTTTGGATTTGATATTGTCTACCATTTAACTTTATGCCCTTTGTAGGTTTGTGGGCCATACCTTACTGTTTTGTTTTTACAGACATTGCTTTAGGGTTTCTAACAGCTCCTAGTTCCATATGTAGGGAGCATGGAAATTACCCTGTGTCCTAACAACAAAGAAAAAACCGAATAGATGGAAAAATCAGCTCCTCTAAGATCCCTAACAGAGGGGAAGACATGGAGCAAACTGCTTCCATCTACACTATTTCCTGTTTTCTTTATCTCATCGAGGACCTCAGCTTCTCCTGAAATTCTTTGTCCTGTAGAGTGACTCAAGCTTCCACCTCTCCATGGCTGGACTCTGCAATGATCCTGCCCTTTATGAGTGTCAGGGTTCATGGAAGCCACGCCCCACCCCAGACAATACGGGAAACCTCTCTTCTACGTTGTTTCACAGCAGCCCCATTTATCTTTGGTGATTTGAACCCCTCACCGGATCCAGGAGAGGAACCCTCTTGCTTTGCATATATTGGTCTCTCAGCAGAAG
This sequence comes from Spilogale gracilis, assembly GCA_004023965.1. Classification (NCBI taxonomy): domain Eukaryota; kingdom Metazoa; phylum Chordata; class Mammalia; order Carnivora; family Mephitidae; genus Spilogale; species Spilogale gracilis. The sequence goes on from PITA01002516.1 coordinate 100,951, forward strand.
GAGAACAAAGCAGTCAGGTGGCTGTCCCCAGTTCCAGTTCAGCAGAGCTATTTGTTCTCTTGGCAGAAATATTCCTCCCTTGGCAGTGAGGCCTTCCAAACTAGCAGAGCTCAGAGTTGTAAAAACAAAACCCAATGATTCTACAAATGGGTTATTAGACAGATGAATGACAGGGAACTCCCCACCTTCCCTTTCTTGATTTCCAGACCCATGCATTCTGGCTACGGGAGAAATGCATTGGTCACCTGCAAGGTAAGAACAAACCTGCTCTCTGAACTTTGATTTAAAGCCACATCTGTTGGGCTCTCTCCTTACCATGGTTATAGCTATTGAAATACTTGTATAAAAATAAAGAACTCTTCAGAAAAGAATCTGAAAACCATTGCTCTAGGAGGCTTATAAAATGCATTCTACATGACAGCATGTAGAATGCTTCAGAGTGCTTCCCAACTTGGGCCATAATGGTGTTTTCAGATGACTGTTCCACTGAACTACCAGGCCAGCCTGCAAAGGAAACATGTAATTTACAGAGTCCCATCCTCGGCGATAAAGGAGAACACAGAATGGTGTTTTGGGACCTAGAGACAATAGTTTATTAACCAGCATGACAGTCCTGAAGGAAAGATAGCATGCAGACACGATATGCTTATGGATCACCAGTAGAGTTTGAACTTTCTAAGGGTTTGATATAAGAAAGCTTAATAAGGTAATGACAACAATTTCATTTTTGAAATATCACCATGTCTTCTCCATGGGGAAGAGCTACTCTTTTTGAGTCTGTGTTGAATGAGATGGAAAAAGTTGAAGATATTAATTCTGAGACACATTAATCCAAGAAAAGAGTTTGAATAGGTAGTTGGAAAACCTGGTTGGTACTTGATGTAATGGCCTGCACCATTCAGAAATTTAGAATTTATTAGCATATTGAGACTACATAAAAAATAAGATTAGGTCAGAGACTGGTTAAGATCACCCAGAAAAAAATGTAGCTAAAGAAGTTAAATGAATTTAAGAAATTAAATGAATTGTTGATGTGCAAAAATTATAAGACAGGTAAGAATGTATGCATTGTGGGAGTCTGACTTGGTAACGACTCTGAAAGCTAAATTGATATAGAACAAAATTTCTAAATACCTCTTTTTTAAAAAAATATTTTATTTATTTGACAGAGAGAAACACAGCCAGAAAGGGAACACAAGCAGGGGGAGTGAGAGAGGGAGAAGCAGGCTTCCCGCCGAGCAGGGAGCCCGATGTGGGACTCGATCCCAGATCTCTGGGATCATGACCTGAGCCGAAGGCAGTCATCCAACCAACTGAGCCACCCAGGCGCCCCTCTAAATACCTCTTTAATAGAATTCCCAAAAACAAAATCTGGTTAGAATAGATTGACTCTGATTTAAGTGTTCAGCAAGAGCTCTATGTATGCCCTACTATGTGATAAGTTACTCAATATCAGCTGTGTTTCTGAGGCATTTATGTAGATTTTTAGCCATCTGCCAAAAAAAGTTTGAAAATTCTTGTTTTAGAAAGTCTTGACTTTAGAAAGTCTTGTTTAGGAAGTATAAGTTTGACTCCTTGCATAGACTGGACCCTGGTCTCAAGCAATATTGGTGTTGGGGCTTCAATAATCTTTGCAGAATTAGCATTTCTCAAATACTGTTCACAGAAGTGTGAAGCCCAAATTTATTCTTTTTTTTTAAAGATTTTATTTTTTTTATTTGACAGATTTACAATGAGAGAGGAAACACAAGCAGAGGGAGTGGGAAAGGAAGAAGCAGACTCCCTGCAGAACAGGAAGCCCAATGAGGGGCTAGATTTGAAGACCCTGAGATCAAGACCTGAGCCAAAGGCAGACACTTAACAACTGAGCCACCCAGGCGTCCAAAGCCCACATTTATTCTTTTAAGATTTTTTTTTCTCCCTTTTCCCATGAATTATTACAAAAGGGCATATTGTTAGGGCTCAGAAAGAAACAAAATAATCTTAGGCAATGGAATTTTCCTCCAAGTATCAATGAAACAAAACAGTCAAAATTATAGGGGAATGGGGAGTTTTTCATCATAGCTCATTTTGACAGATTCTATTGATTATCACAATCAAAATACCTCTCTAGGAGACTCTTGAGGAGATTGATTATGTCTGGAGTCGTGCCCAGGCTTTGGTATTTTCAAAAGCTCCAAAAAAGATCTTGGATATCAGCTGCATTTGGGAACGATGTATCTGAATGTCTCTAGGAAGAAACTTAATGAGAACAAATCATCACAGTGACTTAGAGTTGATTGCTGATCAAGGAAAGTGTAATGGCATAGGTTACAAGAAAGATAATGTCACAATTATTTTAAAGAGTGAAATTTTCTATGAAACCGAGGCTCAAAGAAAGGACAAATTAATTAACAATAATGTTCTTCCAGCTAATCCCTACCATATCCAGAGAAGGGCTTGCATCTTTGCATGGGGTATTTGGATTGTCTGTGAGGACATGTGCCTGTGACAAGCCACCCATCATGAATGTTAGCTCGCCAGAGATATCCACGACCCAGAAGACCTAGCTGATTTCTGCAGATCAGAGTGAGAATGACCAAGAGTTTTCAGTTTCATCACTGTGATATGATCTCTTCCTGTGAACTATACCATTTCTCTTTCATTGCCCAGACAATTCAGCTGCAAGGTTTTGTCATAAACGGAACTTCATTCCGGGCCTTTTTATAGAAATGAAGATAACAAGGATATTAGTCCAATAGTGTTTAGATGCATGCTTCCCCCAGTTAGCAATTCAGCTAAATGAATAAATCTGTTCTGTAAACACAAATCCTTTCATGCCTACACATTTGTTATTGCTTATTTCAAATGGGTGCTCATCAAGTCCTTAATTACATTTATTTACTAGTCATTTAGTTAGTGCAAGGAAGTTCAGGCTTCTGGGATATGCTGTAAAATTCTACCCATTACTTTGGCTGTTGACAAATATAAAAATGATCATGAGTGTGAAGGCCTTTATGCACTAGCACATCCTGTAGAATTGTTGATAATGGTTTCAAATACTTACAGGAAAGAACCTGTAATAAAATCTACAGTCACACCTAGTCAGTGGGGATCAGGTTACAATACATATATACACTTACACATATAAAAATATATTGTACATCTTATACATATAAAATTCATATACTATATATTTATGTTATATTTTATACATTTTAATATATATTTATGCATAACATTATATATGATATTTATACATATATTCACAATCCATATATTATATTCTGCTATAAAGCACCTTCCCGAAGTAATCCCTATCATGCAAAATATTAACTTTTCATACTCTGAACTGCTCTGAGGAAGTGAGAAATATTCAGAGGGTGTGAAGAACCATGGATATTATTCATACTGACGCAGAATCAAAGAGAACAAACTGAATCTATTTCCTTCCTTTCTGTTGAGATGATGCCTTCAGGAATAGGAACTCAGGAATTTGAGTCTAAATTAACAAGGTAATAACAACAAAATATCCCAGAGGCAGCAGCAGGAGCAGCATTAACATTCATCATTACAATTAACATTATCACTGATGCTTCTATTTAATAAGAATCTATGAAATGTGAGGCAGTGTTAACACTTTATATTCTTCTTAAGTTTTAATTATATTTAATCATCCCATTGGCTCCATAATGTAAATATTATGATCCATATTTAACAAATGGGACACTGGAAAGTAAGTAGTTTGCCTAAGGAGGCATGACTAGAAAGTGATACAGTTAGGATCCCAATCTCAGCTTTTACTAAATTGGGTGAGACCTGAAGATGCCTTTGGTTGGCTGGTACAAAATTGGAATGTGTTTTTGTTTTGTTTTGTTTTAAAGATTTTATTTGAAATAATAAATTTCAGGAAATTTTTCCTTAAAAAAATTTTACTTATTTGAGAGAGAGAGAGAGAGAGAAAGAGAGAGAGAGAGAGAGAGCATGAGAGGGGAGAACATCAGAGGGAGAAGCAGACTCCCCACGGAGCTGGGAGCCAGATGCGGGACTCAGTCCCAGGACTCCGGGACCATGATCTGAGCCAAAAGCAGTGGCCCAACCAACTGAGCCACCTTAAGGAAATACTAATTCCTTTGTCTTTTTGTCCCTTTATTCCTCCTTAGCTGTTTTGTTTTGTAGTGTTGTTTTTAATTCCTTTTCTCATTTTTTCCTCACTTTTTAACTAAAGCATTTTAAGTTACTTTCTCAGTGATTGCTCCAAAGATTACAATATGTTTTTTGAGTTATCATAATCTACTCCAGAATAATATGAATTCCACCAAAATATGCAAACTTTCCTCCAGTACATCTTTGTTCCCTTCTCTCCCCCTTATGCCATTATTGTCACATATATTACAAATCTATCATTTATAAGTCCAAACTTTGTAGTAGCACCACAGTTGTTATCATACACAATCTGATGTCTTTTTAAAGTAGTTTAAAAAAGAAATTAAAAAATTGTCTATTCAGCCTTTCTGCCCATGTTTACAATTTCAGGCATTCTTTATTTCTCCCTATGTATTTTAACCACTGACTGGAATTGTTTCATTTTAGCCTGAAGACTGCTCTTTAGTGTGTTTTGTAAGGCATGTCCCTAGCAACAGTTCTCCTCAGGACCTGTTTTTCTGGGAATATCTTCATTTGCTTTTATTTAAAAAAAAAGAGCTTTATTGAGGCATATTTTACAGATTATATGATTCAACAATTTCAAGTACACAATTCAAAGTCTTTAAAGTAAATTTATCAAGTTGTGTATCTATTACCAGAAAGCAATTTTAGAATCTTCCCAATAAAATCTCTTATGTCCATTAATTGCCTCACTCCTCAGACTCCAGGCAAACACAAATCTGCTTTCTATCTTCACAGAATTTCTTCCTCTGGACAATTAATAAAAATAAAATCATACCATAATTGTCTTCCTGTCTCTGACCTCCTTCACCCAATGCAAAGCTTGTGATGTTCATCTATGTCACATACATAGAAGAGCGTTTCTCTTCCCTCTCTTAATTCTAAACACCATCCTGCTGCAGAGATACACCACACACTATCCATCAATCCACCGGCCAATGGACACCACACCTGTGTAGGGCATTCCCAATCCCTGGCCACCATGACTTAGGTGGGTAAGAATATAAATACAGAAATGTCATGTGGGTATATCTCTTAATTTTTAACATACATGGGTTAACATGGGTTAACATACATGGAACTGAAGTTGCTGGGCTGAGTTCCTTCTCTAGGTTCTAGAGGAAAGTATCTTTTCCTGTATCAGCTTTTGGAGCCTGCCTTTGGCTCATGGTCCTCTTCCTTCATCTTCCAAGCCAGAAGTGGCAGGTTGACTTCTTTTCATATTACCTCATTCTTACTTTCTCTTCTGTCTCTGTCTTCCACTTTTAAGGACTTTGTGATTATATAAACTCACTGGGTTATATCTAGGATAATCTCCCTATTTTAAGGTGAACTGATTAGCAAACTCAAATCCATCTGCAACCTTAGTTCTGGTTTTCAATGTAATGTAACATATAAGGTTTCAAGGTGTGGGATATGGACATCAACTACGGCCATTATTCTAGATTATTTTTTCTTTCAGCACTTTGAATACGCTACCCTACTCTCTTTTGGTCTCTACTGTTTCTGATAAGAAGTTAGGCATTGATCATATAGATGCTGTCCTATATGTGATGAGTCATTTTTTTCTTTTGTTGCTTTCAAAACTTTTTCCTGGTTCCTGGGTTTCAGCAGTATAAAAAAACCTTTATACAGAAATCAATAGTGTCTTTTACACCAACAATCAATAAGAAAATCTAATTTTTTTAAAAGGTAACATTTACAGTAGTAACAGACTTGTTAGGAATCTAGCAATAAGTCTTTACACCAGATTGCTATGGGAACAAGAAAAAAAAAACACAAGTGGGCATGTGATATGTCTAGATGTACATGTCTCTGTGCATATTCAACTTTGGATTTATTGAGTTTCATGGATCTGCAAATTAAGGTTTTTATCAACTTTGGAAGGTCTTAATCCAATATTCTTCAAATATTCTTTCACTCTCAGAAGAGAATGTGCATGGTCCCCCATTGCATACATGTCGATATTACCCCCACATCTATGAAGTTCTGGTCATTTTTCTTCAGAATCTTTCTTTTAGTTCTTCAGATTAGGTAATCTCATCCTTCATTCCCATTATTTTTGTTTATTTATTTTATTTATGCTTTATTATAGTCATTGATTGTGACTTTGTAATCTTTTAAATTTTTTAAACATGATTTCTTTAATTCTTTGAATGCATCTGAAATAACTATTTGAATTTTTTTTGTCTGTGAAATCCCACATCTGAGGACATGAAAATATAGCTTCTATTGTTTTTTCCCCTTAATATTGGTCACACTTATCTGTTTTTTTTAAATCTTTTTGTTTTTGTTGAAAACTGGACATTTTAGATAATTCACAATTCTAATACCTTATCTTCTTGCTCAAAGGTTGTTGGTGCTTTTGCAGGATTTTATTCTTTTTGGTTTTTGCTTCTTGGTTTATATATTTACTTTGATTTGTATGTTTCTTCAGTTTGTATGCCTGGGCTAAATCCGTAAAATTTGTCTCTATTGTGCTGTGCATTCATTAATATTATATCTGCTCAAGTTTTTTTTAAACATATAATCTTAGGGGTACCTGGCTGGCTCACTTGGTAGAGCATGTGACTCTTGATTTGGGGTTTGTAATTTTGAGCCCTATGTTAGGCTTAGGCATATTTTATTACTTAAAAATAATAAAATAAAATAAAATAAAATAAAATAAAATAAAATAATCTCTGAAACAGATAGTCTTGTTTTTATTTTTAGGTCTTGATTCTTAGAAGTCAGTATTGTTAGCATCTGTGTGCCTCCAGTGTCATCTAATGACTAGACAGAAGTTATGCTCAATCAATTTGAGCCAGTAATGCTTCCTTCTTGTTGATAGACCTCTGTGTTGGTAGAGGAACGCATTAAAAATTCAAACCATGGTTAAGTCTTCCCTAGGTCTTTCTTTCATTTTTTGCTGATATCCTGTGAACATACAAGCAAAACCTACCAGGGACTCTTACCCTCTTACCCTGACCACCATGCTGGATACATATGATGTTGGTCCTTTCTGCTCACCTATACCTGAAATCATCACCTCAACCAACTATATTTCTTGTCTTCTGTCACTAATATGCCAAAATAAGTGACCTTCCTTCAGCTATGGCAGTGAAACTAATGTGTCTAATGGCCTGCCTCATTCTGGCATGTATTCCATATAGACCAAGCTAGGGGAATGAGAGCAGCCTCAGGCTAGAACGCCAAGGATTCTCACTGCTCTTTCCTGAACGTTAGCCATTTTGCAAGAATAAATGCTTTTTAGATTGGTGTATACTTTTGGTCAATCTCCAGGATTCTGAAATGATAATTTATGCTTGTCTTTGGGAAAGATGATTTGCTAATTTTCTCACTTGGCTATAGTCATCAAAATTTTTTTAAACATTTTAATTACATAATTATCATAATTGAGCATATTATAAGATTAGCAGAGAACAAAAGTATTCAATCTTGTAAATAGATGCATATAAATCATCTGATAATAATGACCACTCATTTATGGTTCTAAAAAAATGATTGAACAAATTAGTAATACGAAAGAAACTCCTTGTCTGATACTTATGGAAATCCTGCAAAAAAATTAAATGTAATCACTCTGGCAGCCTTCAATTTAAACTTGTTCTGCAAATCCTAGCTAATGTAAGTAAAATAAGAAGGAATAAAAAGTGTAAAATGTTGAAGGGAAAAAATAAATTGTCTTTATTTCAACATAGTGTGACTCTCTACAAAGAAAATCCAAAAGGCTTGAGGAAAAAAAATCCTTAGAACTTATAACAGAGTTTAGGATGCAGGTTTGCTAGATATGAGGTTGCCAGACAAAAAAAAAACCCTTTATACAGAAATCAATACTGTTCTTTTACACCAACAATCAATAAGAAAATCTAATTTTTTTAAAAGGTAACATTTACAGTAGTAACAGACTTGTTAGGAATCTAGTAATAAGTCTTTACACCAGATTGCTATGGGAACAAGAAAAAAAATAAAACTAAACACAAGAGGGCATTTAAGAAAAACACATCATGTGATGAGCACTCAGTGTTATATGCAACTGATAAATTATTGAACACTATATCTGAAACTAATTGAATTTAAATTTTTTCCCAAAATATATTTGAATGTTGTATGTGACAGGTGTACAAATAGGTTTATTATGATACAAAAATAGATCTCTTGAGTTACCTTATTACTAAAAATTCATTCTAATAGATAAATATTTTAGGTTTAAAAACAAATCTTTAATACCTTTAGAAAAAAAAAAACTTATGTGAGACAATTTGTGTGACAATAGGTTAGGGAATTTTCCCTTAATTCAAATTTTAAAAGTATAGATCACAAAGGAAAAATGTCCATATTATGATGGAAGACAGGCATTATGACACATTTTTCTTTCCAATGCTATCAAATGATGCAGAACTGATGTAAATCAAGTTTATCTTCCCTTCGTCATGTAATTATATTTTTATTTTATTTATTGTATTTTATTTTAATATTTTATTTATTTGACAGAGACACAGTGAGAGAGGGAACACAAGCAGGGGGAGTGGGAGAGGGAGAAGCAGGCTTCCTGCTGAGCAGGCAGCCTGATGCAAGGCTCTAACCCAAGACCCTGGGATCATGACCTGAGCCCAAGGCAGAATCTTAAGGACTGAGCCACCCAGGAGCCCCTAATTACATGTTTAAATGTAGATTTCTCTCCATAAGAAAAGAGTAATCAAACAATAGTCAATTGTATTGGTCATCCATAAAATTTGCATTCCTTGTTTACCTCAATTCTAAATGGAAAAAAAAAAAAGAAATGAAATAAAAAGGACAAAAATAGAGATACTTTGAAAATACTGGAGTGTATAAAAAGCTAACAACAGTGTCAAGGATTCCTTAAGTCCCACAGATCTCGGTCACAAAATAATAAGTTCTTTGGGATTTTTTTATTAATTCCATCTTAAATTTTCCTTTAAAAATGCACACCAAGCATCAAGAAATTAATCGCTACTGTTATTTTATTTATTTTTTTAAAGATTTTGTTTATTTATTTGACAGAGAGCTAGAAAGAGAGAGCACAAGAGGTAGAGTGGCAGGCAGAGGGGGAGGGAGAAGCAGGCTTTCCTCTGAGCAGAGAGTCTGATGTGGGGCTCGATCCCAGGACCCTGGGATCATGACCTGAGCCGAAGGCACCGTTTAACCGACTGAGCCACCCAGGAGCCCCTGTTATTTTAATATAACTAAAAAAATTCTTATTAGAAATGCAACTCTAAAAAAAAAGAGAAATGCAACTTTTGGTTTTACTACAGAATAGGGTATATTTGCAAAGATTTTAACATGTTTAAAAGAGTTTAGGATTTATTTTTATCCTTAAAATAATACTAGGTAATATAAACTTGCCCAAGAAAATTCTATTCCATACTAATACACCAATATATTTTTTAAAAATTATTCTATTTCTTAAATACAATGGAGAAAATGAGGCAGTTGTCTATAATAAGAAAATAAAGTCTTCTAAAATTCAGCATATATGACACAGTAAAACTAAAAATGTGCCCTCAGCTTTTGCTCTGTAACTGAAAAGAGTAATTTAGAGAAAATACTGCATACAAACCAATTATATACTTTCCTTAGATACATTTTTTTAAAGCGTAAGACCCATCTGTCTTAACATCTGCAAAATTCTTATAATTAAAAGGGAAGGAAATAAACATAGTGGAATTTATTCAAAGATGTTTTTACCCTTCATTAAATTTTCTATGCTATAAGTTTGGCTATGAGGAGTCCATAGGAATTACACTTTGTTAAAATTGAAGCTTTGCAGTTTTATGATCAAAATTGTGAATACCTGATTTTTTTTTCCTGTCTACAATAACTTCTGGCTTTTTCCATTGCTTATTATAAACTTGATGGTGTAATTCTTCATTATTTTGTTGACTTGATAAGTCAAACATGGTTAAAATTGGCCAATACTTGGTCTCTAACTACTGAACTACTAAACAGAACTATTTCGGCTGATTTAATGAATCATGAATTTATTCATTCACTTAAAATATATTTTCACTGACAAAAATATATATTTTATGTACTATTCTAGGTGTTAGCATAGCAGTGAAGAATAGAGCAAGATCCCTGTTTATGTAAAGTTTGATTTATATATATATATGTATATAAATATACATATATATATTTTAATTTTACCCCAAGCACAGAGGTAGGCCCCGACTCCAGGGTCATGGCAAATCAAACAGGGACTACAGCCTCTTCTTTATGCATCACAGTAAAGAGGGTAACTCAGTCAGTTAAGAATCTTCCTGTAAGGTTTTTTGTTGCAAATAGAACAGAGACCACAAGGCAGAGTCCAAAGAGTGAGCTTTACTGCAAGCACCCTCGGGTGAGGTTCCACGACTCCGGAGAGGAGAGTCGGGGAAGTCGCGCCTGGGTTGGGGAGTATAAGGGTTTTTAAGGCTTATGGGTTCCAGGTCTGGATTTAGGTGGTTTTTTCCCCATATTAGGCAAGGGAACATCGTGTCCCCCGTGATTGGTTGGGGGTGGGGAAGGTCCAGACAATGGTGGGTAGTCCCTGGCTGGAAAGTCGGGTATGGGAACTTTCAGTCCTCGCCGGCTAGGTGTCAATTTTACTGGAGATGACATGGTGGCCGAGGCTGTTTTGGCGGGAAGATCAGCCATCTTGGGTGCCCCAGTCTCTCAGCCAGCCCAACATTCCGACCTGTTGTTTTATATAATGGTGTAAGGGGCGTGGCTCTATTCTGGCTACTTCCTGCTGACGGTTGGGTGTCGTCATAGGGGAAGTCGGAGGCGGGCAGGGAGAGGAGGGCTGTAGGAGGAGTTGATTTACTGAAACTCCCGTCATCTCTCGAAGGCGTTCCTGTAGATACCTAACAAGGCAGGGAGCAACTGAGATTAGTAATGGGATTACGCACAGGGGTCCCGCTAGGGGGAGGAGCCAAGTTATCCAAGTGTGGGGGTCTAGACCCCATAGGTCTAGGAATCCTGGCATCTAGACTGTATCCGGTCTCTGAGCTCACAAATTTTGGAGGTGATCATGCCCGACTGGTTAACATAATAGCAACATTCTTCATTTAGGTAGAGGCAAGTGCCCCCTTTTACTGCTATTAGGAGGTCTAAGGCTCGCCTGTTTTGTAGGGCGATGGCTGCAAGGTGGTAATCTGCATCTGCAGGGTGGTAAGGCGATCCGCTCCGTGTCATCATTGAGTGCCTGGGAAAGCTGGTAATAAAAGTTTATTGAAGTTCTGAGGCCTGCGGCTCCAGTGGCAACACTGGCCATCAGGCCTGCCCCAATAAGTAAAGGGAAGAAGGCTGCCCGTCTATTTCGGTGTGTAGAGAATAGGATAGACATGAGGTAATCGGGGGAATAGATGGTAGTGGAAGGAGACAGTAAAATGAAAATGGAGTCTAGGGAGTCATTGGCGGTTAAGCATCAGTAGATTCCCTCTGGGCCTGAAAGAAATATTCCAGGAGGGTTGAAGTAAGGGAGGGAGAAGACGGTGATGGAGGAGTTGAAGGTGAGGATGTCCAGAGTTGAGGAAAGGTTAAGAATAGGTATAGTCTTTCTATGGCCCCTATGTGGACGTTTGGTTAGTAATGGTGGTGTTGGGTAGGGGCCAGTGGTCGGAATGGGGATTCCAATGATACTAGAAATGGTAGAGAAAGGGAAGCATATCCAGCAGTCACCGTGGTCCTGACATAGGTTTTACCACAGGTTATAACTGGAGTTAATGAGGGTTGTTGTTAGGTGGTCAGTGGGGGGAGATCTCTGTAAATTATCGAGGTTGATTCCCTTGTAGGTGGGGGTATTTTAAGCCCGCAATTGGCCATTTATGGCCTGGATTATCCACTTGGTTTGATTGTTTAGCCTGGTCCTGGACCCCTCCCCCGTTGGAGAGTCCCAGTTGGGCCAGATAGGTCCAACAGACTGGACCAAGAGGGGGGAGTAAAATGCGCATTTTGCCTGTGTTTTACCAATTTTTGAGGTCCAGAAAGCTTTTCCTGGAGGATTGGTGGAGGTGCGGGTGGTTGGAGTTTCTCCCTGGGAACATCCCCGGGGCATGAAAGTAAAGGATTGGAAATAGCGGCCTCTTCCTTCGCCGCACATGCATTGGCTACATTCAGCTGCCCTGGTGAGTAGGAGTAGAAGGGTTAGGATTAGGATACGTACTAGCCAGAGCTTGGTTTCGCCCACCATTTGAGAGGCCCAATCACCACCTGTAGGTGCCCGTTTGAGGTTGCTGATGTGTACCCACGCCTGGTGTCCCAGCAGTTTTGCTGCGGTTGGGGTAGTAAGGATGACTGTATGCAGTCCTGACCACTGTGGCTGCAGGGATCCTGGTCGCAGGTCCCTGAGGAGGACCTGGTCTCCAGGGAGTAGCCCCTGAGGGGGGCTCCTTTATGATCATGGTCTTTTGGGGAAGGGATGAGGGCATCAGCATGGGCCCTTAGGAGGGAACGCAGGAGGGTTAGGTAAGGCAGATAGGATAGGAGAGGTGGGGGAACGGCTGGGAGGTTTTGGTTTATAAGGAAGGGGCCGCAGTTTAGCAGCTCAAATGGGTTCAACCCCGAGGGTCGGCGGGGGAGTTGCCCTAAGGGGCAAGTGTAGACCATGAGAGACGGATTTCCAAGGTCAGCTTTGTGAGCTGAGCCTTGAGCAACCCCGTTAGCCTTTTCCACCTTACCCAATGACTGAGTGTGGTAGGGAATGTGGAGTTTCCAGGTGACGTTGAGACTTTTGGCTACCTGCTGAGTTACACTGGAGATGAAAGCAGGCCCATTGTCGGAGAGTTTGGGGTAGTCCAAATCTTGGAATAATGTGTTCGATGAGAATTGTGGCTACAGTATCCGCTGTCTCTCGGGCCCTGGGATATGCCTCGATCCAGCCTGTGAACATATCAACTAAAGTTAACAGGTACCGGAATGCTTTGTGGCGGGGCATATGAGTGACATCCAGTTGCCAGTCCTCTCCCGGCTGGTGGCCACGGGGTTGATGGTTCAGTCCTGGTCTGTGGATTCCACCCTGTGCATTTACAGCTGAACAGGTTTTACAGGCTCTGTGAACTGTCTCAATTACTCGAGATAGGGAAGGGTGGTGGAAAAGAGGTTGTAAGAACTGGAGGAGGGCTTTTGGGCCAATGTGGAGAGACTGGTGAATGTCTGTAATTAGGGTGTGAGCTATGTTTTCTGGCAGGGCAATTTTATTTTGGATGTAGATCCACCCCTTGTCTCCGGGTTTCCCCCCTAGGCCTCGGACGGTTTCTATCTCCCTTTCACAGTAAGAAGGCAGGTGGGGGGTGTTGAGAAGGAGGATTGGAGTTAAAGAGGTGTTTAGGACTATTTGCCTGGCCACCGAGTCTGCCCTGTTATTGCCATGGGAGACTGGGTCCTTGGAGGTCTGGTGGCTGCGGCAGTGGACTACTGCCACCTCGGTGGGCAAGTTAAGGGCCTCGAGTAGCTTGGCAATGAGAGGCCCATTAACTATAGGAGTGCCCTTGGTGGTCAGGAACCCACTCTCCTGCCAGAGGACAGAGTGAGTGTGAGTTATGAGATAGGCGTATTTGGAGTCTGTACATATAGTGACTCGTTGTCCCTTAGACAGGTGTAGCACCCTGGTGAGAGCAATAAGTTCAGCCTTCTGGGAGGTGGTCCCAATAGGGAGGGGAGCTGTCTCTATTACTGCCTCCAACATGACTACAGCATAGACGGTGTGTCTTTGGCCATCTGAGGCCAGAAGGGAGCTACTGTCTACGAAGAGCACGCAGTCAGGGTTAGGCAGTGGCTGATCAGAGAGGGAGTTGTTGGGGACAGTGTGTGATCCATCCCTCCCGCCATGCCCAAGCCACCAGGAATTTTGGTGGAGGTACTCGTGAATGTGAGTGAAAGCCCCTCTGGGCTTTCCCCACCTAGAATCCAGAAAGCCACTTATCCTGTGGGCCAGGGCAATATGTCCTTGGTGTGCTTATCCAAGACATAGTTCCATTTAATCCTCCTCCTGGTAATCATATCTCTGTAACTCTTATCTGTATTCCTTGATCCCTGTGCCTCAATGGTCTCAACTTCTGTGAGTTTAAGCAATCACTCTGCACCTTGCAGTAACAATACTAATCCTGTCTCTAGGGTGGGTGCAAAAGCAGTTAAAGATTTAACTGCATCACCCAACTTCCTCACTTTTGAATAATAAAAGACTGGGACCCTTGACAGTCATGAGAGACTGGAAGAAAGAAGAGACAAAGCCATGAGACTTGAGAGTCTGAGGGACAGAGATAGAGAGACAGAAACAGACACAGAGAGAAAGACAGAGAGCCTGTGCAGAGAGAGGCAAAGGGAGAGAGAGTGAAGCAAGAGAGAGCGGAGCAAGAGACAGAGAGACAGAGAGACTGAGGCAAAGGCTGAGAGCCTGCAAAGCAAGAGACTGAGACAGAGAGAGACAAAGCGAGAGAGAAACAGAGACAGAAACAGACACAGAGATAGAGAGACAAAGAGACTGAGACAGAAAGAGACAGAGAGAGACAGCAACAGAAAGAGACTGGGAGATGGAGAGACAGAGAAAGAGAAAGAGAGATTGAGAGACAGAGACTGAGAGAAAAAGAGACTGAGAGAGAAAGACAGAGAGCCTGTGAGGAGAGAGCAAGAGAGCCGACAAACAGCAAGAGAGACACAAAGGCAGAGCCAGAGACTGAGACAGAGGCAGCAAGAGAGCCTGCGAGGAGAGAGCAAGAGAGCCGATAAATAGCAAGAGAGAGAGAAGAGACAGAAGCAAAGTAAGAGGACCAAAGTCAGAGCTAGAGAGCTAGAGCTAGAAAGCCAATGCTAAAAAGCCAGAGCGTGAGCCTAAGCCTGCTTTATGGGTCTCTCCTGACTGACCTCGGGTCTGTCAGCTTGCATCAGATTTCCGTGTCCGTGTCATTATTTTGCCCACCAGACATCCCTTGGTTCGGGACCCACATCTCTGCTGAGGCTGGTCCCCGGCGGTAACAGGGAGTGAGGTCCTCCAGGAGTTGTGGGCAGGAATGAGTGGTTTGGGGGTGAACTAGGGTGCAGGCAATAAAGTAGTAGGGTTTAAGTGAGGGGAGGCAGAGAGAGAGAGAGGGAGGTGGGTCTTTGAGGAGGCTGGAGTTCCTGGAGGAGGCTGATGTGGTTCCCAGTAAGGGACTGAGGTGGAAGTTAGGAGGTAACGACGGGTTTAGAAGTGTCCCATACCTGGGGGTCTACTGTGGGTAGACTACCTGGGGCAGGAGTTGGAGGAGCAGGAAGGAGAGGTAAGATGAGACACTCTGAAACTGAGGGGGAAGGAGAGAGACAAATAGTAGCTCGCAGTTTTTGGAGGATGTCTCTTCCCAGTAGGGGGACCGGACAGGAGGGAATTACGAGAAATGAGTGGGAGAATGGGAAACCATTCAGGTTGCAAGTAAGGGGAAAGGTTACTCTAGGAGAGGAGGAAGTCCCATCAATCCCCATGACAGTGACCGTTGAGGTTCGTGTAGGTCCCGAGTAGGATGGCAGAACTGAATAGGTAGCGCCTGTGTCCAGAAAAAAGGAAATGGACTTACTCGCTACCTGGAGCATGACCCTGGGCTCGGCCTGGGTGAGAGGGGTAGCTGAGTCTGGGCTCCGTCAATCATCCTGTAACCCGAGCAGGTGGAAGGCCGGACTTACCGTCTCGGGGTCTCCCCCTGCTGAGGATTCCCCGAGGTTAGGGCAGTCTGATTTCCAGTGTCCCATCATTTGGCATTGAGGACACGGTCGAGTGGGTGCCTTTGGGTTGGGACATTGACGGGCCCAGTATCCCTGGGCTCTGCATTTGAAGCAGGCCCCCGGAGGGGTGCAGTTGGCTCTTCCCCTCTGTCGGCTTCCAGAGTCAGCCGGCGGCAGGGCTGCTACCAAGGCCTGGGTCTGGAGCTGAACCTTCTGCTGGAGCCTGGCCTGCCATTTAAGTTCGGCTGCCTCCTCTCGGGAGTTGAAGACTTTAAATGCCATTTTCACCAGGCCAGAAATGGGGTTTTGAGGGTCCTCCTCGGCCTTTCTTAGCTTTTTCCTAATGTCTGGTGCTGATTGGGAGATGAAATGAGTGGCCAAGACTGTGGACCCTGCCGGAGAGGCTGGATTTAAGCGGGTTAATTGAGTTAAAGCCTCGGTTAGCTGGTTAAGGAACACAGCAGGGTTCTTGTCAGGGGCCTGAATAATTTCCCTGATCTTATCATAGTTAACGGCCTTATTGGAGGCCACCCGCATTCCAGCAATAAGGCACTGGACCATGCGGTTGCGGCGTCGGCGGCCATCTTGGTAATTCCAGCCGGGTTCCATGGCTGGGACTGCCTGAGCGCCAACGGGCATGGTGGCGTCAGTAAGGTGGACCTGGTCGGTGTGTTCTCAGGTGGCAGCCTGGATATGTTCCCTCTCCTCAGTGGTGAAGGTGGTGGTCTGGACAACATGTAAGTCGTGCCAGATCAGGTTGTAGGCCTGGGCCAAATATTGGAATTCCTTAATGAAGTTATCTGGGTTGGCCAAAAAAGAACCCAGGTGTTTTTCTATTTGGGAGAGGTCCTGTAGGGAGAAGGGTGCGTGGACTCCGACAACCCCTTCGGCCTGAGCAACCTCCCTCAGGGGACAAACTAGGTCGGAGGATAGATTCCGATCCTGGGACCGGAGGCAGAGATGGGAAGGGAGGGGAGAGAGTTGGGGGTGGTGAGCAGGGTTCGATGGCAGTCCCGGGGGTGTAGAGCTTCAGGAGGCATTGGAGTAGCCAGAGTTGGGGACAGTTCTGGGGCCTGAGGGGGATCAGGAGATATGGGGAATGGGGAGTAGGACTGGGCAGTAGGACGATATGGAGGAGGAGGCGATAAGAGGGGGGCTCTTACAGGGGGCCCTGAAAGGTTTTTGGGAGGTTCAGAGAGAGGAGAAGGGAAAGGGTGGATCAGGGTCCTTGGGAGCAGTAGGTGGAAGAGTCAGAGGGGGAGAGCAGGCGAGGAGGACCTGAGTGGTCGAGCAGTGGGAGCATAGTGAAGGCTGAGAGCATA
Source organism: Spilogale gracilis (assembly GCA_004023965.1). NCBI lineage: Eukaryota > Metazoa > Chordata > Mammalia > Carnivora > Mephitidae > Spilogale > Spilogale gracilis. The sequence goes on from PITA01002516.1 coordinate 118,113, forward strand.
AGGCCCAGAAAGCCTGGACATAAGGAACTTTGGACCATTTGCCTTGGCATCTACAGAGGTTGTCCAGATCCATGAGTATTTGATTTAGGGTCAAATTTGGACTGAGAGGTTCCCATGGTCCCCTCACCTATCAACTCAGGGCACAGAGGAAGGTGTCCCTCATCCGTGTGCTGGGTTGAGGTTCAGAAGGGAAGGTAGTTGCCATGGAAGGGGGACATCTCCCGATTCCTTGGAACTATGGGGCCACCAGGTGGTGGAGGGGGTTGCCCTGATGCGGCTATGATTCAGACAGGGCGTCCCGGAGGAGGATTGGGAACCAGGGAACACTCACCACAGTAGGTTTCGATGGATGTCCGGAGAGAGAGAAAAGTCCCAGTTCCTTGAGAGGAGGAGAGAGCCTCCATGCCGGAGCAGGGGTTCAATCTCCTCCTGGGTTTCGGCACCAAATGTAAGGTTTTTCGTCGCAAATAGATCGGAGACCGCAAAGGCAAACAGAGTCCAAAGAGTGAGCTTTATTGCAAGCACCCTCGGGGGAGGTTGCACGACTCCAGAGTGGAGAGTCGGGGAAGTCGCGCCTGGGTTGGGGAGTATAAGGGTTTTTAAGCCTTATGGGTTTCAGGTCTGGACTTAGGTGTTTTTTCCCCATATTAGGCAAGGGAACATCGTGTCCCCCCGTGATTGGTTGGGGGTGGGGAAGGTCCAGACAATGGTGGGTAGTCCCTGGCTGGAAAGTCGGTTATGGGAACATTCAGTCCCCCCCTGGCTAGGTTTCAATTTTACTGGAGATGACATGGTGGCCACGGCTGCTTTGGTGGGAAGATCAGCCATCTTGGCCCCATCTGCGATGCCCGCCATCTTGGGTGCCCCAGTCTCTCAGCCAGCCCAACACTTCCTTTGGCTCAGGTCATGAGCTTAGGGTCCTGGGATCAAGCCCACATCAGGCTCTCTGCTGAGTGAGAAGCCTGTTTCACCTTTCCCTCCACAGCTCCACCTGCTTGTACTCTATCTCTCTTTCTCTGTGATAAGTAAGTGAAAAAATAAATAAATACATAAATACATAAATACATAAATACATAAATACATAAATACATAAATAAAATCTTTTAAAAAAGTGTCTCACAGTGAAGAGAGAAATGATTGTCGTCCTATGTTTTCATTTACTTTAAGCTATTTTCCGAACTAGTTGGGAAAAGGTGGAGGCCACATCTTCACTGTCATGGCGTTAAAAGAATGAGAAGCAGACCAGAGACTTTTGCCTGCTTCTGAAGAACGATATGGAAATCTCTGTGTATATTTATGGATCCCAAACCACATGATTTCATTTTAAGGTTTAGGTAAAATATACTTGGGCAGTTTTTATGTGCCAGGCACTGTTCTAGGCCCCCTGAAAATATTCACTCATTTAATCTTTCTGAAAACACCACAAAGGGAATATTATTGCTATCAGAATTTTACATATGAAAGAACTCAGGTACAGAGAAGTTAAGTACTTGGGTTTAGGTCACACAGATGGTATGCGACAGAGCCAGGATTTGAATCTAAACTGTAAAACTTTAGAGCCCACATTCTTTTTTTTTTTTTTTAAAGATTCTATTTATTTGACAGAGAGAAACACAGCCAGAGAGGGAACATAAGCAGGGGGAGTAAGAGAGGGAGAAGAAGCAGACTTCCTGCCTAGCAGGGAGCCTGATGTGGGACTCGATCCCGGGTCTCCGGGATCATGACCTGAGCCGAAGGCAGTCACTTAACCAACTGAGCCACCCAGGTGCCGCTAGAGCCCATGTTCTTGACCTCTACATGCTGCCTTTCACACAGCTACAAGCTATGTTTCCCTGAAACTCAGGAAGACTTCATGGGAAATATCAGAAACATTCCTTTTCTTTAGTTATTAGAAAAGAGCCAGTTGTTATGATACTTCAAAATATGCTAAACTGGAAAAAAATATGCTAAACTGGTAAAGAGAAACAAAACCAATCCCACAACTGTACTTTGTAGCTGAAACAAAGTTCATGCGGTTCTTCTCCAAGCCATGGGAATATGTGTTCAATAGTTTACTGAGTTTTTACAAGCCTTGACCAGCTATCAAAACCACATGATTTACTTTCAGAAAAGGCAGATTGGGGACCTCTGCAAATAAGTCCTTACATAAAAGTAACAAAAATACTGCCAAAAATTGTCAAAATCAACTTCTTGGAACTCTGAAAATTAACCAATAACTTGCAACAATCTCAGGAGCATTTATTCAAGAAAAACTGCTGAGCCTAGGTGAGAACAGCAGAGTTTAGGGCATTTGAATCTGACCTGTTCATCTCTCTAGGTAGGGAAACATTAGAAGGTATCTCTATTTTGGAGGTATCTCTAATATAGAAATGGATTCTCTCTATTAGCTTTTTGTACAAATCCAGACAACAAAAAATATGAGAATTTGCTGAAATTGAAAACTGCATAATTGCTGAGGGTGGATGGAATAGAAAACAGGGCAACCTCTATGAAAAACAGTGTGGCATTTCTTCAAAAACATAAATAGCATTATCGTATGATCCAGTAATTCCACCACAAGGTATGTACCTAAGGAATTGAAAACAGGGACTCAGACATACACTTGCATGCCAGTGTTCATTGCAACATTGTTCATAGTAGCCAAAAGATGGAAATACCCCAACTCATCAGATGAATGGATAAACTAAATACAACATGTACAGATAATTATTTCACCATTGAAAAGGAGTGAAATTCTGATACATGTTATCACATGAGAGCCTTGAAGACATTGTGCTAAGTGACATTGTGTTAAGTGAATAACGTATGATTCTACTTCTACATGACTCCTGGAATAGGTAGAATCATAGAGACAGAACAAGAATTAGAGGTTACCAAGGTTTAGGAGAGGAGAGCAGGGAAATATTGCTTAATGAGTACAGAATTTCCATTTGGGGTAATGAAAAGGTTTGGAAATAGTGGTGATGATTATTCAACATTGTGAATATAATCAACACCACATACTTGTACACTTGTACAAGTTAAATGGTAGATAAAGTTAAAATGGTAGATTTTATGTCATGGGTATTTTACTACAATATTAAATTTAAAACAATACAAAAAGCCCCTTCCAGGTCTTCTGAGCCTTTCCAGTATCATTCATTTAGTAATATTTAAAAACTCTCACTTCTGTCTTAAATAACTGTGGCTGCCCCTTAAATTTATTTACATTTATTTAACTTATGTAGAAGATAAAATCATAAAGTCTCCATTTTTATAACCTTTTCTCATACTTAAATTTATGACAAATATTGACCTTTCTCTGCCATTCAGAATCCACACAAAGTGTTTTAATCTCCTCTAAAATATCCTGTATTTTCAATCTTTTTCTTATATCAGAAACTTTTCTTTGTCTGCATTTGAACTTTTCCTGGTTGCTCTCAGGTTGGAGACAAATGAGAAAATCCACTTCAGGGAAAATGTGGCAACCTCTAAATATACTAGAGAAGCTACATTTTTGCTGCATGAAAATCTGACATCTTTCTAATTAAAAATATATAAAGTATGTATATATTTTCCTTTTTTGTCTTTTACTTTCAGTTTCTGAGTCTCATTTTGTTTTTTTGTTTCCTTTTTGCAGTACACCCTTATTCTCATTACTGCACAGAAGCAGTCTCTCTAAAATTCCATTCTGTAGCATCTAGTTACTTCTCTGAAGCATCTTTTAATTTTTAATTCCATCTGGCAAAGTGCTGGCCACTTCCCTCAGTGTTTGCCAGGGACTTAATGAAAATGCTCACTAATCCATCTCACGGGTCAGACTTGTCATTTACTTCTCAGGACTCTGGGAGGAATTAATGAGATCATTATTCTAGTGCTCTTTGAAGACTTACATTTTAGAAGAGCTATGCCAGAAGTCTCCAAAGATTTGTACAATGAAATTGTCCATTGGAAGATGAATTTTGTAATTTTTAGTAAGTGGTGAGCTTTATAGGTAGAGAAAGAGATGAATCTAGCTGTTGGAAAGTTGAAACATAATAGTTAGAGCCAGGGTACTGATATACTTGCAGACGATGTAGGGGTTGGTAGGGAGTTTAAATAAAACTACTTGAATATCATCAATAATCCCCCCAAAATTTATATTATCACTTGTCATATCTTGGGAAAAACAAGATGGAACTGATAAAAAAGTATTTAATAATACTGTGTAATCATTCTTATAATTATTTTTATTTATTTATTTTTTTCTTTGAGAGATAGTGGGAGTGCGAGGAGCAGAGAGAGAGAGTGGGAATCTTAAGCAGGCTCCAGGCTCGGTGCAGAGCCCAACTTAGGGCTCAATCTTACGACCCTGAGATCATGACTTGAGCAGAAATCAAGAGTCAGATGTTCAACCCGCTGAGCCACCCAGGCATTCTGAGTCATTCATAGAATGCTTTGAAAACACATATGAAGAAAAGGAAATCATACATACCTTATAATACAGATATTCCACCAACATTTTGCCATCTTTCTTTTGATTCTACGGCTGTGTGTGTGTGTGTGTGTGTGTATAAAATGATGCTGAATAAATACTATATTTTGAGTACTATGTGTTAATTTTAAACACACATTTCATCATACTATATAAAAATATTGAACTAAAAGACAAACATAAAATGAAATTAACCAGATTTCTACCACTGTTAATGTTTTGATTTCATTCAATGAAAAGTATTTTTTATTTCAAAATTTTGTGCTTTATTCTAACATAATTGTCTATTTTAATGACTTAATTACATAAGAATAAGTGCTCATTACCCATAAATCAGTAATTAAAAGACACAAAAAGAGCCTGGGTGGCTCAGTTGGTTGGGCGACTGCCTTCAGCTCAGGTCGTGGTCCTGGGGACCCGGGATCAAGCCCCACATCGGGCTCCCTGCTTAGCGGGAAGCCTGCTTCTCCCTCTCTCACTCCCCCTGCTTGTGTTCCCTCTCTCGCTGTGTTTCTCTCTGTCAAATAAATAAATAAAATCTTAAAAAAAAAAGAAAAAAAATTGAAATCATCATTAACCCTACCATATAGAGACACCCTTGCTAATATTTTGGATTATTACTGGTGTCATTTCTACTTCTACTTCCTACAATATCAATATCAATTTTTCTATTAAATTTGTAGTATCCTTACTATCCGAACTTTCCAGTTGCCTTCTTATATCAACTAATTATCTCCCATTAGATTTTGATTTCAAAAAGAATGCTGTGATTTTTCTAAATTTTTATTTTGCAGAGAATTAGTTTTAGAAGAAATGTTTTCCTCTGAGTCTTGAATCTACTATTTGTTTTCCCTTTCAAAAAACTTGCATGTAATTCTTATGTCCTTAAAGATCAAAGAAGAGATTAGGTATACCAAATTATGTTGATAGTAATATTTTACATGTATTAAGTATGTATTAAGTGCAGTCTCATTACATGTATTATCTTATTTTCCTATAATTCCTCAAGGAAGGTATTATAATCATTATTTTACAGATAATGAAATCATATTTTAGATTAAGTAACTTTTTTATTGTTATACACACATCTATCAATCTATTAAGAAGAAAAATTATAATTTAAACAAATGCCAAATGCCTCTTTTGTTCCCACTCCACGTGCTATTTAAGTAAGTACCTCTTTGGTTACATTTAGTCTAAAGGAGCTAACATTGAAATGCAAGTTATTAGCAAAGACTCACAGAAATGTTTCATCTATGGGAAGAAATAACCATAACTGAACAACTGTGATAAAGAATCAAACGTGTTCTTTCAATAATAAGTTCTATATAATTGAAATAGTGAGGCTGTTCCACCTGGGTAAACAGAACTTGTGTTCAGACATGTTATATTTAGGGACACAAAGAAAGCTAGTCTTGCTACAGCATAGTGTTTATTTTGGAGAAAGTGTTTACACAGTCATGTTGTTTCTAAAATGGTAATTGAGACTTGTAGAATCACACCTCTGACTCTAGAATGACTGGATATTTTGAATGTCTGAATATCAAAATTTGGACATAGATAATTTTGTTCAATAAATAAATAGTATTAAAAATAACATGAAAAATGAATTGCAAATTCAATCAAAAAATCATCTGTTATGATGTTTATTGTGTGCCTGCATTCGGCACAAAGATACCAGAATGAATAATGATACACTGCCTATTTTCTTGCAGCCAGCAAATCACAGTCCAGTGGAGAAGACTCGTACATATACAAATCACTATAATAGAGTCATAAACATTGAGTGCATGCACAAATAGGCTTACAAACAGTGGTACCTATCCAAATAGTTATGATACATTGAGGAACATCCTATTATAGAGTCATAAACATTGAGTTATAGGTATAGAACAGAAAGGAGTAGTTAATCCTATCTGTGTGAAGAACTATGAAAGCTTCATGGGAGCATTGATTTGTGATAAAGAAATTAATTTGTTATATGAAATTAATAGGATTCTGTCAGTCAGTGAGAAAGGGGGAAAGCAAATGATCTCTTTCTAGTTTTTTCACTATTTTTCTGCCTTAATTTCTAAGAATTTTCATGTGCTTGATATGGTAAAGTATTCAATAACTTGAAGTCACGTTTCAAGAAAAAGTGTTGTGCCTGGAGAGCAGAGAGCACATTGGGTCATACGGCCATGGAGGAGTATTGGACTCCGTATTATATTTCAGGTCACAGACTGACTGATTTTTTAATTTTTTTTTCACAGTGTTTTTTGATACCCCAAAACTCTTCTTATGTTGCTGCTTAGTGAGGTTGGAGTTAACTCTGATCTGCATTAGCTATGTGGTAGCTTTAGGATCAGGTGATCAGACTACTCTCAATATTTTTAGACAATGTTTCCAAATGGGAAAAGACAATTTATATTTAAAATAAAGCACTGTTCTTAGAAGGCTGTCCTCTGTTCCCTCACCTTCCCATTTGAAATCATATAGGACGGGAGACTGCCCAGATTCAGAGTAAATACTGCAAGGTGATTTAGGATTATTATTATTATTATTATTATTATTATTATTATTATTATTCTCTGCCTTTCCCTTGGAAAGGTCTCTTTACTTATCCCTGGACCTCTTGTTCTGTAACATCTATCCTAATGTCCTTCATTTAAAAAAAAAAAGGGTATTTGTTCTCAGGCTGGGATCAAATCATCTAAATTTAGCTGATTATGGTTAAAACTATGCCTTTATGAAAAGGGTACACTAAAAATTCAGAAAGACTTCTCAGGTCAGAGAAGGCAATCACTGGTGGTATGATTTCAGGTACCATTATAGATACTTGGAGTAGATATTTCAGGGTCTGAAAAAAGCCAGTCCTGCTCCAGACAAAACTGTGCCTATCTGGTGTAAACGACAAAGTATAGTGGAGCAGTTAAAAACTTCGATTTGCAACAGATAAACTTGGAATGACTTCACTCGAGGTCAGATTCTGACTCTTCCACTTGTGAGCTATGCAGATTTTGTCAAATTTCTCAATATTCCCTATCTTCCTTCCTTCAATTAAATAATATTATTTAAATTGCAGAATGAGTTAACATATGCTAAAAGTCATTTTGGTGTTTGGCACAAGGTAATGAACAATAGATATGTTTTCTTTATATCTATAGTGCTTCTTAGGTGCTGGATGATAATCTTCAAAACATGTATGTTGAAAAACACTGGTATTGAGTATGAAGTTAAGGTAATTGCAAATTTCCCAGGACAATTTATGAAGTTGATAATTTGTGACAGTTTGCAAAAATGACCACAAATACTTAGGAGTAAATTCCATGAAGAGGTAAAGTTCATATAGTCACTTCTTATCAACTACTTTTTTTTTCAAGATTTTATTTATTTATTTGACAGAGAGCGAGCACAACCAGGGGGAGCAGCAAAAGGAGAAGGAGAAGCAGACTCCCCACTGAGCAGGGAACCCAATGAGGGGCTTGATCCCAGGACCCCAGGATCATGACCCCAGCTAACAGGCAGCTGACTGAACCACCCAGGCGCCCATATCAGCTGGCTTTGTGACTTGCTTAGACCAACATCATGTAGCCAAAGTGAAGTCTCAGTTTTGATCCTATAACTGAAAAGTCGTCAAAGCTTTCTCCTGCATGGCTTACAGAATCTTTCCACACACCAGCAGAAAGAGGATGGGCTAGCCTCATAGAAGATGAGAGATCATGTGGAATAAACATAATCCAGCCTAGTTTCACTCCCCTAGACCATTCTGCAATTGACTGTAGATATAACATGAACCCAAACAAAATTAGCAAAAGAACTGCCCTACGGGAAAGATCAATCTACAGAATTCTGAGACACATAAATGATTGTTGTTTTAAACCACATTTTGAAATGACTGGTTATGCAGCAAAACCCTGATTTAATGCTACAATTAAAACATTATTTAGAATTGCAGGTGCCTTTTTGATGTTGGGTAAAAAAGAAAAAAGCTTTTTAAAATGTACTCCAGTGACACCTGTGTATACTCCAACCAACACCAGTTAGTTAAGCATCTGACTGTTGATTTCGGTCTAGGTCATGAGTTTAGGGTGGTGGAATCAAGTCCTGCATTAGGCTTTGTACTGAGTGGGAAGACTGCTTAAGATTCTCTCTCTGCCCCCTCTCTCTACCCCTCCCCCAATCTCACGCATGCGCGCACACGTGCACGCGCCCACGCACGCCCTCTCTCTCTCAAAAAAAAAAAAAAAAAAAGAAAGAAAGAAAGAGGGGAAAAGAAACCTTATGTAACATGCCAAGGGTGATTTACAGTTCTCACAAAATTTCAAGAAATTTTATATACACATTTATAGAAATATAAGAGATCATTGTCTTAATTTCATTTTGAGGAAATTTTGAGATTTGAAATAAAAGTCATGACTCAGTAATTTTAGATGTAAATCTTTTAATATGAACAGAATTGATTATAACATGTTATATCAATTTATTTAACTTTTTTTTTATTTACGCATAAATTATATACCATGGTAAAACATTAATTCACTGGTGTGTGGCCTACTTTCAAGATTAGATGAGGTTCGTTTTGGTCATTTATTTGATTATTTGTTTCTGGTTACTTTGCATTTATGTCAATTTTCTGTGCTTTGAAACTGTAGGTAGCTTAACTATTAGAAAAAATAACACCATCTTTGATGATTTTTCACTGAAAGTCAGTTGATTTATTAAGACCTAATGGGAGGATGTCAGCATTGTGAATAGTGCCACAGATGCACAGAGGGGAAATAACAATACCATAAAACTACAGAAAAATAAAGATATTGATTTTCTGCTTTCAGCTAAGCAACAGCATAAGATTGGAAATTTTTATAGTGAGATGAGTAGATTCTATGGGGCTCCAAGATACAATTTGGCAACTTTTTGTTCCCCCAAATTTGCTATTAAAAACTATATCAAGTGCTTCATCGATCAGTCTTTAGCTCTTGAAGGCACCTTGTTAATTTCTATTTATGACTTAACAAATAATACTTCAGTAACATTTGTTTTGTCTAAAATATTAGGTCTAATTTTATCCTTTCTAGTATATTCACTTGACTAAATTTGCTTTCTTGTTTCACTCAGATGATGAAATTGCTTTATAAAATTTGAATTAAAAAAACAACCCAGAAATCTTTAACTTTTTCATTTTATACATGAGAAAGTTGAGGCCCTGACAGTGTTCTTTTTTTCCTTTTTCCCTTTTGCCTTTTAAAAAAAAGTAGAAAATAAAACCATATTTTAAAAAATCTGAAGGTTGTTATATATATTTTTTTCCATTAATAAAATTGTTTTTCTATCTTGTAGACTTTCTATTATTAAACCAAGTCATGAGATTTACAGTAAGGAGAAAATTAATCATTCTGGAGATAGGAAGTCTATAAAGTAGGGGAAGAAGGAGGCTCTGAAACAGTGTCTTCCATAAATAGAGCAGAGAATTAGAGAGCCTTTGAGGTATAGTTGGAGGAGAAAACAAAGAAAGGGGGGAAATTGATAACTGTGAATGTCCTCAAATCCCCTTTACTTAGTCCTTGCTTCAGGGAACAGGAAAGTTAAAGTTAATAATACATACACTCAGAATGGTGAGGAGAAAGTATCCCAAAGCAGCTGGCTTGCTATTCACTTGATAGAGCATACCCCGGGAAAAGTACTAGCACTTATAATGTTGTCGAGCCAGTGTGGTTTCATACTCACACATGAAGCCCTGGGGGGAAGACTACATGTCAGTGAATGAAATGTATACATGATGGTTCTAATATGTACCCCCCTCCATTCTCCACAGCTTACCTATATTGTGTAGGGAGAAGAGATACTTCAGAAAGAACTCTGGGTCCAGAGTACTAAGGGGAAAGAACTTCTCTTTCTGGGGAAGAAAAGCTCAGGCATATCTCTTTTTTTCTGTTCTGTCTCCATTTGAGTGGGCTTCTCCATGATATCAGAAAAAATAAGCTATGTTTTATAATCTCATCTTCCTGAGGGAAGACCAGGAAAACTCTCTCCACCTCTAGACTAATCTGCTTCCATGTAGCTAAGCGACTTGGGCCTCCTCATCGGCTGGCATTGCTTGAAGTAAAGTTTCCTTGCCCTGAGTTGTGCTCAAGACTCAGGTATGTGCTTCCCTTCAAGATTCTGGATTGCCAGTGGACTAAGACAAAGAAATCTATTTTACTTAGCCAAATTCGTGGAGTTCTACATAAGGTTTTGTCAGTAAAGTCGAGTGTTTATATAAAGCATTGTTTTGCTCACTCTTATTCTTTGGGAATATTGTTCTGAGTCATCTCAAACATACAAGTGTATTATTGGGGAGAGAATTGGGGTCCTTGGCCCAACACCATCTTAAACTTGCATCGTCCCTTGTTGACAAAATTAACTTCTTCGGTGCCACTTAGAATTTTTCAGAGTGCACTCTGCTCTCCAGAGACTAGGTTACAATATAAAATTTGTTTCAATTTAAAGAGAGAGCTAGATAAAATTCTGGACATATTCTATTTAAAGATATCTTCTTCAATATTGACTTTTGAAAAATTACCTATTTCTGGAATAGTCCCCTGAAGAAAGAAGGAATGTATATGATTATATGTACATGTATCTTACTTAATTTGGTTAAAACAATTCATCTCTTTTGTCCTTTTCAAAATGCTTCTAGAACTACACACACGCACCTGCTGTGTTACTCCACAGTGTCAATTTCTGGTGTCTTCTCTTCCTGACATTTCACTGTGGCAATGTCACAGAACTCAGCCTTCATTACTTTATTCTTGCTTCTCGACACTCACTCCCTAAGTGGTCCCATCTAGAGCCATATCTTTAAATACCCACCTTATGTTAACTCTCAAATGTATATCTCCAGCCTTCCCTCTCTTCTGAATGTCAGACCCGGATATCCAACTGCCTATTCAACATCTCCATTTGAATCTAAAAGGCATCTCAAAATTCACATGTTAAAAATAGAACTTTCAATCTCCACTCCCAGCAAATCTGCTTCTCATTTAGTTGTTTTTGGCTCAGTAAAGGGCAGTACTATTCACCTCGTTGCTCAGGAAAAGAAGGAAAGAAATAAACCTGCAGTACCATCCCTTTGACGTTTTCACACCTGCTATCAGAAGCATCAGTAAATCTGTTAACTCTAACTTCAAAATACTGTCTCTCCACAATTCAGTTATTCCTTACCACTCTACTGGTGGCCCAAGCCAACCCCATCTCTCCCCTGATCTGTTGAAAGGCCTCCTTGTGGGTGTTCATGCTTTCACTCTTGCCTCCTGTGAGGTTTCACCAGGCAGGAGACAGAACGAGGCTCATGAATCAGAATGTATCAAATGTATCCCTGTTCTACATCCTTCAAATGGTTTCCTGTAAAATGAGAAGGAATGATGGTACTTATGTCACAGTGTTGCTATGAAGATTAAGTAGCATTATCTATATAAAGAACTTTGTATAGTTTCTGGCATACAGTAAATATTCAGGGAAAAATAGATGATTACTAATCATTTACAGAAAGATAAAACTGCCTAAAAACTTCAGGGTGCTTATAGGATCAGTTCATCCCTTCTGGTCTCAAACACATGGCCCTTCAATCTGTCTCTGACCTATTTTCCACCTTCATTGCCTATCACTCATTTATTGGTGAATGATTTACATACCAGGAAAATCACTCAGCCCTGAAGATACAGTGGTCAATACTCCCAAGCCCTAAACATTCTGTTTCTTCCACACTGAATGGTGCGATACGAGCCTTGAGTGAACAACAGCAAGAAGAAATAGAAAATTTCTTGGCCTGAGTTTTCAAAAATCCAGTATCTGAGGGAAAATTGACTCTCATAGCAAGGGAGATTGTTAGCTAAAGAGAAGTTTCCCCACAGCAGGCCAAAAAAGAAAGAGGAGTCAACTTGTATTGGACACAAGGTGTTCTCTATTCAGCCTTGTTTACTTCCTTTCCCATTGCTTTACCTGGTATACTCTTAGAACGTCTTCAAGGCTGTCCTTAAGTAACTAGTCAGTGAAGCCTTCTGTGACACCCCCAGATACACAGACAGGTGGTTGCTCTATTCTGGTGCAATCATATAAACCAGTTCATGGGGGCTCATCACCTGGAGATATGAATAATTCCGCACAGCTGTGTCTTTTACTAGACTGTGGACTGCTAAAGGAAGGTGCAGTATTAAAAAAAAAAAACACTTGTTACAGATTTATGGGGATATAATTGGAATAAACATTATATAAGTTTAAGGTGTACAATATGTTCATATAATACATTTATAGATTGCACAGTATTAGTAACACCTTTATCCTGCCACATAATTATCATTCTTTTTTGTGGTGAGAACATTTAAGGTCTACTTTCTTAGCAATTTTTAAGTCCATGATACAGTATTATTAGCTCTAATCACCATGTTGTACAGTAGATCCCAGAACTTGTTAACCTTAGAACTGAAAGTCTATAACTTTTGGCTAATTTCCCTCATCCCTCAACTTCTAGTAACCATAACTCTACTTTCTATTTCTCTGAGTTTGCCTTTTATTAGATTCCATATATAAATGATATCATATATCCCATTGTATATATCTTCTATATGTCTTCTTTATCCATTCATCCATTGACAGACATAGGTTTTGGGTTTCCCGGCTATTGGGCATGACACTAGCACAACTTTGTTTCAGTTTGGATCATTTGAGAGCCTGAGAAGTGATGCAGGTACATGTGGTTGATTAAGGAAATACTCTCAGAAGAAAGGATGTGAAGGAAGTAGGATAGGCCAAGAAAAAGAGCTAAGTAAGAGGTCATCTGTGCTGGGAGTCGTCCTGCAGGCCAAATCCACAGTGGGCTCTGGAGCCTGGATCGGACTACAAAATGGGACTCATTTTGAGCCACTGGCATCTGGGCCAGTCAGTGATTGCCTGTTAGGCTAGACACTCCTGTCCAACCAGGACAATTCTTAAGAGGAGAGAGTAGGTGGCAGTCCTTGGTAGCCATCACTGCAGCAATGGAGGATGAAGGCGATCTGGCCAGAGGAGCAAAATCCTTATTAGTCTCTGTCCTGACTTCTACTTTCTTATTTGTCATATGGTGGACACCCAAAAATATTTATTATATCTTTAAATGAATTCCTGGATTACAACTATGAGCAAGGTTCTATACAGTGTAGTGAATGAGATACAAAGATGACTTCTTCACCTCATTCGTCGATGGTGAATACCCAGTGAAGGGAGCAAGGTGAGATAAAATTACTAAACCTGGAATACAAGGCAGGATATGTCTACAAGATAGATACATAGATCCTATGGAACTATAGCTGAAGAGTGAATGTCATCTCAAACGAATCAAGAGAGACTTCAAAGAAGAAATGGAACTTGTAATCTTAAAGAACACATTGATCCTGAGGGGGAAAGTGAGGTAAAGCTCCAGTTGAGGAGAACTCCTTTACAAATATCATAGAGCCAGAAAATTTCTGAATTTGGAAAGAGAAGAGGTCACTTGTCTGCTGCCCACAGCACACACTACAGTGTGTACATTTCATAGTAGAATAGTAGTATATATGGCCAGAAAGATGAATCGGGGTAAAAATGTATAGGAATCTGAGTGCTAAGCAGAGAAGTTTGGCTTTAACCCTCTAGGCCATGGGAAGCCATTAGAGATTTTTTTCAACATGAAAATGAGCGTAACAGAAAAGGACCTTGGTTTTAACCTAGCAAGATTAGTTGTGACTGGGGAGGAACTAGAGGTAGGAACTGTTTGTAAGGCAACATTAGTCATGTTTTGAAATTAAATGCCTTAATCTCTCTGCTTCTTCGTTTAAACTACACTTTAGCAAATTTTTGTTATATATAATTTTTTAAAGATTAAATGAAAAAGCAGATTTTGTAAACACCGTATTTCCAGGACCTATGTAAATTTCCTGTGTTGAAGTACATTTTGAGGAAAAGTACAATATATCAGAATTTCAAATGGTATCTGACCCTGAATATATCATAATTGAGAGTGAACAAAACAAACGAGTCTACAATAGGTCAACTTTCCACTATTTCTTTCTTACTATTAAAATGTAGTCCATGGTGATTTATTTTATTTATTTTATTATATTAATTAGATAGAACATATCAGTTGCAAAAAAAAATTGCAATTTGGAGTTTCTTAGAAGCTTATCATAAGGAGAGACGTAAGGAATCAAAAAAAGCATAATGCACAGTCTTCAAAGAGAAAATAAAATAATATATATGGAAACATTCTGTGTACTGGGCTTTGCTACAACATTTTCACATGCAGTATCTCATGTATTTTGTTTGTTCAGTCAAAGTTCTCATTTTAATTCATATGTTAATTAAATGACCTAAGTTTATATACCTAGTAAGAGGCAGATTCAAACCCAGTTTTTTTTTTAAGATTTTATTTATTTATTTGCTAGAAAGGGATAGAGACAAAGAGCGAGAGACAGAAAGAGAGAAGGGAGGAGAACATGCACATGCAGGGGCAGAGGAATAGGGAGAATCAGACTTCCTGCTGAGCCAGGAGCCTAATGCAGACTTGATTCCGGGATCCTGGGATCATGAACTGAGCAGAAGGCAGACACTTAACTGAATGAACCACCCAGGTGCCCTCCAACCCAGTTTTAATTACCAACCTAAAGCTCTTACTGTATCTCTATTGACATACATAGCATAGCATCTATACATATATTACATCTATTAATGGACCTAGGATATTCACATGTAAAAACTAGTAACAATGTATGGCAGCAATTGTTAAAGGCTAGGGGAATAGTGATACAAGAAATCACTGCCAATGCATAGCTTCTATAAATATTGAGATATATGTAACATACCCTTTCCCATTCACATCCCATTAGAGTTTCCACCTCTGTCCTAACAACCTCTCCAACCTTAGGGATGGGTCCATAGAATAAAACCATAATCAAGTTTATAAATAATACATAGAAGAAAAACAATGCTCATTATGAAGGCTAATACAACATTATTAATAATTATTTAGGATTTTTTATGTTTTACAAGTCAATTAGCATGATTTTGGTTAATTTATTAGTTTAAAAATATGTATACTAATTATTACTACAATCAATTTTACATTAATGGATGTGTTTAAATACTTTCAATCTGCCAGTCATAGAATTTTACTTGGAATGAATTTTTTATTGCTAATCCTCACAAAATTTCTCAAGATAAGGTTTTATAATAACCATTTTATAGTTAGAAAATTAAAACTCTAAAAGGTTAAGTAACTTGCCCAAGGGCACAGACTGCTAATTTCAGAAATAGCAAACTGTCCAGGTCTATGTGATAGAGGCATCAGCTTTAATGAGCCCGTTACTTATTTGCAGAATGTTACTTGAATTAAAAACTAATAACAGATAATGAAAAGCTTATGTATGATTAAATGACCTGAAATCTAGAATAGTCACTAGTATTAGTTTCCTATTGCTGCTTTAACAAATTATCACAAATTTGGTGGCTTAGAATAACACACATTTATCATCTTATATTTCTGAAGTCAGATGTTCAAAATGGGTTTCACTGAGGTAAAACCAAGGTGTTGGTGGGACTCTGTTCCTCCTGTAGGTTTAGAGCACCATCTATTTCCTTCTCTCTTCCAGCATCCAGAGGCTTCTCACATTCCTAGATTTATGGTCCCCTTCCATCTTGAAAGACAGCAATAGTTGGCCAAGTCTCTCTCATGCTACATCATTCTGACACTTTTTATGTCTTATCTTCCCCATTTAAAGAACTCATATGATTACAGGGGGTTCAATACGATAACTCCAGATAATCTTATCTGAAGATCCTTGATTGGATCATGTCTTCGAAGTGCGTTTTGCCATGTAAGGTGACATTCTCACAGGTTCTGGAAATTCTGATACAAACATCCATGGGATTCATTATCCTGCCTACTACAAGAGGAAAGGCTTTCTGGGAGAAAATGAAACATAGAACTTGGCTTCGAATGTTAGAGAATTGGGATCAGGACCTTATCATCAGGGACACAGTAACAGATGAGATGAAAGGAGAGACTGTTTTTGCAATGCTTGCTGTGAGGTCAGGACTAGTGTCTCATTCCCTAACTATTTCTATGATTTAAGTCACTCAAACCTCCAAGTTCTCCATTTTTGTCATCTATGAAATGAAGTTGCTGGACTCCATGAACTCTAATACATATTTACATTCTGAATGATATATAAGTGAGTATATTTTATTAAAAGTGGATTGGTTGAGTTCAAATAATATTTATAATGCTTCCAGAAGGTGCCTGGCTGTGTCTAAGCATGAAACAGACATTATACATCTTGTGTTTAGTTTAATCAAACCTTACATTTTTCTTTAGATACAACCATGTATTTTTATTTATAGCCTTGTTCATTCTGCAACATAATGGAAAGTTATTTGTAGAGTTTCTATTTTTTCTTGTTCCATGATCTTTTATTTTATTGATATTTTATTTCATCTTTCATAATTGTTTTCATTTGATTAAATCCTTACTAACATATATTATTTCCAATATTTTAGTTTTATCAAAACAAAGAAAAGGGAAATATACAGAGACATTATGTACTGTTTGTACTTATTAGTATTTTCTAGTGTTGTCATCTTTCTGAGATTTGTGCTATTCTCTTTATATTGAACTATTTGTCCTATATAAAAAAGATATTTCCATGCCAGAGTCTAGTTCACCAAAGCAAACAGGCCTACTGATCCAAATTCAAAATCTACTTCCAGACTTGTCCCAAGACCTACAGTTCTGCTGTTCATATTCTTTCTCTTTGGATCTAAAAATCTATTTTTGTAAGCTCTTATTGAAAGGTAATCACTTGGCTCTGAAAGAAGTATATGACTTGATATCATCTTAAACATATTAGCAAAGAGCAGAGAGCAGGCCTGAGGAAACAGGTCGAAGAACTTCCACATTTTAGATAAAGATGAAGTAAAGGAGGGAAGGCCCAGGTATGGGATACCACTGATTCACTGCATGACTCTCCCACTGACATCTTTTTTGCTCTCTAGATGGCATCCTAGTTGGGTCTTTATTCCTGTTTGAATAAAGGCTCTGACATGTATGTAGGCTCTGACAGCCAAACCCCTCTTTCAATCGACCCTCCCACACCCATACTACTTTGGATATGCCATCACCCTTCTCTCAAGCATCTGTTTGTCTCTCTCCCTTGTGACACAAAGTTCAAAGGCTTGCACAGCATGGCCTTTACCTACCTTTTTATTTTATTTATTTATTTATTTTTTAACCTACCTTTTTAATGTTATTGCACTTTTTAAATGAGTCCCCACTGTTGTCAAAATGTCTATTCATCGTTCCTTGAGTACATACATACTCATTTCTTCCTCTCTATCAAATTCGACCTTAAAGTGACCTTGGAATTTTTCTTCTTTCTAAATCTTATCTTCCAAACTCTTCCAGGAGCTTAATTCTTTAGTTTTCATGGATTGACACTCCCCTGAAAATCGATGGCACTTACTGTCTATCCTCTTCATTTGTCACAGAACTAACCATAGGTTTGCTGTTTTAAACATAGATTGCTATTCTTCATGTAAATATTCTATATCCCCAATTACATTCTCAATTCCTCAGGAATGAGGGACCATATCCTTACATTTCTGGTATTCTCAGTACTTAGTAGACAACCTTACTCATAAATGGTTGTCATTAGAAGTACATGATAGAGATCTGGAAGGAGATATTGAGTCGTTAGAAACCCTGAGATTGAGAGGACCACCAAAGATGAAAGTCGTAACTTCTCAGATGCAGGTCTGCACCCATATCAAGAGTCAGCATAGGGATATAATAAATAGTAACTCTGATTTTTCCAAGTATTGTTATGTTTGTTAAAACTTTTAAAAAGTCATGAGGGTTTAGACAACTTCTAGATAACATTCTTGGGGCTAGGTCAACAATCTTCCACTTCGATAGAAAGATTCAAAAACTCTGATTCATTATACTTGCTGGAGTTTTTATATCACCAAAAGCAATCACAAAATTCAGTTCTTCTTTTCTGTATACATGGAAATTATCCTTTTATCACCTAAAAACAGGTATGAAGTCACTTTTCAAGAACTGGCTTAAATATTTCTTTCTCTTCAAACCATTTCAGAGTATGGCATTCCTGTCCATGTGCTCCCAAGACACAAGAAATCAGTCTTGCATTATTAACACGTATTATTATGTTATTTTATAGTTTTTTACATTTCCATAATTTTTTTATTTATTTTAATTTATTTTTTTTTTTGACTTTAAATTTATTTTATTTTTTCAGTGTTCCAAGATTCATTGTTTATGCCCCACACCCAGTGCTCCATGCAATATGTGCCCTCATTTCCATAATTTTTACTAGCCCCCGAATTTCTTAAGGACATTTTTCCTCTTTAATTTGTTTATTTTTTCAGTGCTGGGAAATTTGCACATTAAAAGTATTCCATAAATGTTTATTAATGTGTGTTTAAAGAACATATGGGAGTTTAAAACTTTTACCCACCTGATTCTGGGTATTATTTATTCCCTCAAAGGCATCTGTCCATCTGTCAGGCTGTAAGCAAACAGAAATCCACAAAGCCAACAAAAAAGTGATCAGTAACAACAGTAAGTCTGAATCATGCTTCTTAAATGTAGAATTATCTTTATTCAACTTTGTAAACTTCACCATGGCTTAAAGAGCTCCAGGCACATTTTACATGCTCAGTTAAGATTTGCTAAATTAATATTTAAATCTGACTCTGACCATGATAATTTCAGAAGCAAAAAAAAAAAAACTAGAATCAAAGATAGGGTATTCAGCAACCTGTGACAACATTCAGACATTAAGGAGGATATATTTGCATCATTTATTCCAGCTGTGTTGAACTTCTGATGCTCTTGTGCCTTCCACATTGATGAAGCTATTAGAATGCAACCTGAATAAGTTTTTAAAGACCCACTCAAATCCTGAATCTTTTTCTGGTGACAGCACCACAGATTATGGGTAAGACCATGACTTCCACAAAGGATATGACTTTATATGTCATATTATAATAAAATTGCCATATTACAAAATATGTGGAATCTTAATGTCAATATAATTGTGGATGTTTAGAATATCATCCCATTTATAAGATCATTGTGCTGACAAATGTAGACAGCCATAACTGATACAAGATCCTAATATGAATATCACTGTCTATCTCCATTATGGAAGAACTTTTTCAGATTTAATAACAGCATATCTGTGATATCAGTTTATTCCCCAATAGCAAAAATGGCATTCTATGTAACAGAATTGTGAATAATTGTAAAGCTTCTGGTACTTAACTGTACCAGATGGCTTAACTATAGAGAGATTCAAATGAATGGTATTATATTTCTCAGACATCTGGAAAACTTCTAACAGCATATGGAACCCAAGACCAGCACTCTAGCATTTTTTTTAATGGCAAAGTTATTAACATTTGCAAAAGTAAAATTCTTTTATGCCAGCATTTTACCACATTCATCCTTGTTCAGACCTTCTACAGTTTTCCTAATATTACCTTATGCAAAACATTTTTATATATGGAGTAATTAACCATTTATTGATCAAAAATTTTTTAAGATTTTTATTTATTTGAGAGAGAGAGAGAGAATGAGCAGTGGGGAGAGGCAGAGGGAGAGAGAGATAAGAGAGAGAGAGAGAGAGAGAGAGAGAGAGAGACTGAGAAGCAGACTCCCTACTGAACAGGAAGCCTGATGGGGGCTAGAGCCCAGGACTCTGGGATCATGATCAGAGCTGAACACAGCCGCCCAACCAACTGAGCCACCCAGGAACCCCAAGATGATCTGAATTTTTGTGGCACAGGAACAACTGTGAGAATTGAAAAAAAAAGTGGGGGGGACAAAAGGGTAAAGTATAATTTAATCTTGATATGAAAATAATCAATGTTCTTTAAAGGTTGAGGGTTCTTTAAAAAGAAGGTTCTTTAAAAAAGATAAGAGAGTGGGCTCCCTCAAATTCATAGTTAACTGTTTGACCATTTCACTCATATTTGGCTTTATTTTAGTTCTGTTGCCAGACTTAATGACTAAGAGGATGGCTTAGAATATATGCAGACCTGATACTGCTTTCTTCTGACATCATCAAGTTTGTTTTGTTTGTTTTGAGTCCCACAGTTCACCTTATTGAGAAAGAGTGGAAGGATCATATCTCTAATATACTTATGGATCACTAAACAAATTGTTGTAAATAAAATTCATTTAAAATTATGTAATATTATTTCAATTACTGTTGTAAGACTTAAGTAAGCTTGAAAATAATCTCTAAGGTTAAAGGTGGTAATCAGAGTTCAAGTAAAATAGTATCTTAGCAATTATTCAATAAATAATACTATATGACTAATAATGCATAAATAAAACTTTAACATTTTCAACACAAGTCAAGTGATGAAAAATAGAGAAGGAAGGCAGGAAGAGCAGGAAGGCAGGAAGGAAGAAAGGCAATGAAAGAAGGAGGAGCAGGGAGGAAGGTGTGAGTACATGATAAAGCCAACATGAGAAATAAGAACATTGCAAGAGGAGATACTTTACTAAAGATGAATCTGGAAAATGGAAAATTTCATATCTTGGGGTCAGAGATTGGCATACTATGGTGAAACACTTTTAAATGGTAATAAATGTGTTATTTTAACCAAATTGGAGGGTAACTGAAATGTAGAGGAGGTAAATGAGCTGATTTGACCAATAATCACTGAAGTCAAATTTGTTTTTTTTAATTAAAACAATTTCATTTTATAAGCACCAATATTTTGAAAAAGATAGCCTTGACAATTCATTATAAATATCAGCTTATGTTTAGAAAAATATGAAATCACCATTTAAAATTAGTAATATTGCATTAATGGTGACAGAATTCCAAGTATAAATCTAAAGCATCACAGATATACCACTCAGCTGATGATTTTATTCCATTTTATCAAAGGCCTGCGTATTTCAAACACAATATCTTTTTAAGAGATTGGATACAATGCATATTGTTATTTTTCATCTACCATGCTAGTTTCTACCCTTCACTTACAAATGTTTAATAAATGCAAATTACCCAATGAATGAATTTTTCTTAATTTAGGATAAAGTACTTTTCCATTTTATAAAAAAGTAAACATATACTAAACTAGCAATTTAAATGTTATCTTCTGGATATCAGTCTAGTTCCAGTGAGCCAATAAATTGCTGATTTTCAGTTCATCAACTTTAGTCTTATTTTTTTTACTTTTCTCTCTCTGGCAACATTTTAGATTATTCAGTGGGGCCCCTGAGAGCAATATTATCATAAACATTGAGTATGAAAAATCTTCATTCTATGCCTTGCATCCTAGTAAAATCATTAAATGGGTACTTTGTTCCAAGTTATAGATATGATTAATTAATTATGCTCTGAAGTTGTTCTCATTTGCATGACTATACAGATCTGTAAAGAGAGAGATAGCATCTATTATGCGTTCATGCATTTATCTCTAAGGCTTCTAGGAAAAATGAACTTTATTAAAACTACAACTAACCTAAATGAAATAATTCAAAATGAGGAAAGTATGAAATATTTATAAAGTTAAATCGGATTTATGCAAAGGTTAACAGTAGCTTTATTTAGAATCACCAAAAACTAGAAACATCTCAGAAGTTTTCAACTAGTCAAAAACTAGTCAATGAATAAACAAATAATTGTACAACTACATAATGGAATAATGGTACACACAACATGCATGAATCTAATATATGATATACTAAGTTAAAGAAAACCCTAAATGGAGCGCCTGGATGGCACAGTCAGTTAAGGAACCGACTCTTGGTTTCAGCTCATGTCTTGATCTCAGGGTCCTGAGATGGAGTTCTGTATTGGGGTCTTCTCAGTAAGAAGGCCATTTGAGGCATCCCCCCTTTCTAAAATAAATAATTCTTAAGAAAAAAAAATAAAACCCTAAATAACTTCATGCTGTATGATTCCATTTAGAAAAGGCAAGACATAGGTATAGAAAACACATCAATGGTTGCTAGAGAATGAGGGGTAGAATATTTGACAATAAAAGGGCAGAAGAATTTTTGAAAGTGATTAAACTGTTCCAAGTCTGAATACTTGTGCTGGCTGGTCAGCCATATACATTTGTCAAAGCTCATAGAACTGTATACTATAGAGGGTGAATTTTACTTGGTGTGAGTTTTACTTCTATAAATCTAACTAAAAAAATTAAAAAAGCTTTATTTTATAATCATGCATGATACTCTAAGAAGTTTACAATATCACGTCTGTAGTTTTTCTTACCAAAAATGTATTACCTCAATATAGTCATGAGAACACAAAATGACAAACGGAGGGGAATTCTACAAAATAACCGTGCAGTACTCCTCAAAATTATTAAAGCCATGAAAGTCAGAAACACTTCAGCAGTATCATAGACTTGAAAAGACTAAGGAGATTTGACAACTAAATGAAATTTCAAGTTCTGGATGTTGGAAGAAAAAATGCATTAGTTGGACAACTGAGAAATTTGAAGGTCTGTAAGTTTTAATAATATCGTATTCATGTTAATTCCCTGCTTTAGCTCATTTTACATTTCTATGTAAGATGCTACCTTTAGAGAAACCTGAGCAAAGGGTAGGAGAACTATGAATACCATTTTCAGCTATTTGTAAGTCTAAAATTATTTTAAATGAAAAAGTCTTAAAATGTAAATGGCCTAGAATTTCATTTTCTTCGTAGAATATAGTAGATAGTGGTAGTCTCCCCATTAGAGACAAGTTTGTATAAAATTTTAGAAATTTTCAAATGATATTTTAAAGCCACGATAGAGCTGTGGAATCAAAAAGCACTAGATGACCTTACCAAATAAGGAAAATGCTGCCTTATATAAGCTAATAACGACTGGCCCTTTACCTCGAGATTGAGAGCTGAGCTGAACTGAGCTGAGTCAAGGCGGGATGATTGACTGACTGAGCCAACCAGGCCCCCCTGGCTCTTTTATTTCCTGTGCAAATCTGCTATGCCTGGACATGATCAGGCTTTTTATTGACAGAGAAATAGTCTGAAAAAAAAGACAAAGCAACTGAGATTTTGATGATTGTTTGGGTTGAAATCTAGAGGATGTTCAAATAAATTGGCTATTTTACCAACTAGGATGTTCGCTGAGTCTGAAATGTCAGAGGAGATGGGTGGTGTGAGACTACAAGGTAGAAACATATCTCCCACTATCTTGAGGCATGACGTTTTGCAGGATTCTATGTATCTGTTGCTATAGTTATCTTCTAGATACTTCCAGAGATCCAATACTTTTTCTCTATAGCCATAGAGCTCTCCAAAAGCATGAAGTATTACAAGTCTTATGGACAAAAAAGGCAAATCTTCTGAAGATGGTCTGAACATGCTACTGAAACAAAGTCACCCCAGAGGGAATTGCAACAAACCCATGAGCATTCTCTCCCTCAAGATATTTGCCGCATTTTGAGTCCACATGTATGAGTGGCTTAAAAGCTAATTTAAAATATTCAAGGCTATGACTCTTGTGGTGGAAGAGGCAGGAACTACTGGTTTTTCTATGAAGCGCATGTGGGCCATACCCACAGTGGGGTTGTACAGGAAAAACAGAAAGAAACTTCTCACAGACCTCCAGTTTTAAGAAGACAAAGTCTTGATAGAGGGAAAGATCAGAGGCAAATAAAGGCAGAAGTCCCTTGAGTCTAACTAAACCACCACCTTGCCCTGACAGCTCAATTATAATGGCACAGACGTAGTCGCAACATTATCATATCTGCCTAACAGAGGAAAGTGTGAACTATACCTAGGGAAAAATAACACTGATTACTATCTCTACAATTCCTTAAATAATGTATGTGGCAGAGTTAAAAATATATACATATTTATATACTATATATATTATTTACTTACTTTTGGGGGATAGCTGGCACATAATGTTACATTAGTTTCAGGTGTACGACTAAATGATTTGACAAGTCATGTTGTGCTCACCACAAGTGGAACTACCACCTATCCTGTTAGATTGTTATTACAGTATCATTGACTACATTCCTTATGCTGTGCAGCTTATTCCTGTGAATTACTCATTCCATAACTGGAAGAATTTAAAAATAATTCTGATTAATATGTAAATTAAATAGAGGAAGAGGTAAAGGAAATTAATTGGAGAAAATGAGAATAAAGAGAAAGTGAGACTCTCTAAAACAGTATAAAACTGGCAATCTGAAACTTTAAACAGTGCCCGAAATGAATAATAGCAGACTGGAGCAGCAGAAACCAGAATAAACGATATCGGATTCCAAGTAAGGGAACATAGAAAAAACGGAAAATAGAAAAAAATAAAACTTCGAAGACGGACTATAGCCTGAGATTGTACTGTATAGTCAAAAAGTCTAATATGTGTGTAACTGAAACCACAAGGAAAAACAAGACAGAGTGGTTCAGGAGAAGTATTGAATACATAATGGACAATCATTTCCCAAAGTTGATTAATGACGCAAATGAACAGGTTCAAAATCTTGGTGATTCGAAAGATCACAATACTGTGGTTCATTGTGACAAACCACGTATACACCAAAGATAAAGAGAAAAATCCTACTTTCAACTACAGTAAAAGGACACTTCATCTTTAAGAGAGTGATAATCTGAAGTATACACATTTTCAAGTGTGTATAAAGCACAGACCAAAATAGACCACAAGTTGGGAAATAAAGAAAGACTCAAAAATTTTCAGATAATTCAAATCTCTAATTACAACGGAATTAATCTAGAAGATACTGGATCTACAGAAAAATAATGAGAAAATTCTTAAACATTTGTAAGTTAAGTAGCATCTAAATAATTAAGGGATCAAAAGAATAATCTCAGAAGATATAAGAAATAGTGTAATTTCATGATAATAAAAACACAGCAAAGGGAATATTGCAAAATGTTTCTAAAGGAGTACTCAAAATAAATGGGTATGTTACAAAGAAGAGATATTGAAAATTAGTGATATAAGCTTCAATTTCAAGAAATGCAGTAATAGAACAAATTCAACTCAAAGAAATTAAAAACAAGGCAATAATATAAAGAACAGCAGCACAAATCAATAAAAATAAAAACAAGCATATGTTAAAGAAAATCAATCAGGATAAGGCATATACTCAATAGGAAAAATTGGCAAAAGACTTGAGCTGGAACTTCACAAAAAAGGAGGTCTAAATAGCCTGTAAATATGAATAGTTCTTCAACTTCTCTAGTCAAGAGTGAAATCATTCAATTTAAAACTACACTGTGATTACAACTACACAGTGACCAGAATGACCAAAATTAAAAATACATAATTTTGAGCATGTGGACAACTGGAATTCTCACACACTGATTTGTGGGAGTATATATTAGTTCAATAGCTTTGGGGAAATAATGGTACCTACTAAGGCTAAACATGTGTATATCATATGATCTAGAAAATTCCACTCCAAGATGAGTATTTACATTCCTCTACAAAGACATGCAATGTAATGTTCATTACAGCATTATTTATCATAGCCAAAACCTAGAAAGAACCCCCAAATCCAACAACAGAGGAATGCATAAATAAAGTATGGCATATTCACACAATGGAATGCTCCAGAGCAATGAGAATGAATGAAGACAGTTACATGGAACAGCTTGAATGAATCTCACAAACATAGTATTGAGCAAGAGAAACCCAATATAAGGAAATACTTATTTCATGACTGCATGTATATGAATTTCAAAATCTAGCAAAACTGAAGGGTATACATTTATAAGTTCATACATGAAAACTAAAAATTTAAAGGAAGTTAGGAGAAATATTGCACAGTCCAAGATTGACCAAGTAAAGAGATTCAAGGTGCTCGAGAGTGTTACTATTATTTTGATTATCAACCTTGGTGGTGCTTCTAGTAGCATTCTAATTGTTCCTCAAAGTGTTCAAGTTGTGGGGCGCCTGGGTGGCTCAGTTGGTTAGGCAACTGCCTTCGGCTCAGGTCATGATCCCAGAGACCTGGGATCGAGTCCCACATCGGGTTTCCTGCTCGGCGGGAAACCTGCTTCTTCCTCTCTCACTCCCGCTGCTTGTGTTCCCTCTCTGGCTGTGTTTCTCTCTGTCAAATAAATAAAGTCTTAAAAAAAAAAAGTGTTCAAGTTGTCCTTCATCTGCCATGAGTATGGTATATTTCACAATCAAAAGAGATGTTAAGAAAGTGAACGATCTCTTATAAAAATAGTTATACTTAACACATTTTCACAGTAAAAATGATATTTTAGTGATATATGAAAGAAAAATGCAAATACCTTTTAAAGTTATTCCAGCTTGAATTTGAGAACAGGCAGCACTCTCTACTCTAACTCTCTGATATGGTTATAAAAGACTCTCTTGCTACCAACTTACTCTTTAGAGGGCAGAATCGAAGGGTATATTGATTTTCTCTATTTAATAGAATTTAGCAGAGCTGTCACACCTGGAAATTTAGATGGAAATTAGCAAGCACCAATGTTGCAAACTATAAGAAGTTACTATTTTGTATTTTAGTATTTTGCTAATACTATTTCTATTCCATATGAAAAAACTATTTTAGAGTTTGAAGCATGGGATGATTAGAGATAAAATTCAACAAGTAAAAGAGGGGCTGATGACAGAGAACAAGAACCTTCTCTCAGCTCTGGAACCAATACTTTATCTGACACATGCTAGGAAATCACTGAGTCCTTTCCAATGGAGAGCAGCCGTGATTGGATGTGCATTTTAGGTAAATTAATCTGGTGGCAATGTGGAAGGCTAAATATGAAATGGTAAGTAGCAACAGATTTTCTCATTCTAAAAGAGGCTACAAAAAGTAGAGTGACAATTTCTTATATTTTTTGAATCTCTGTGTAGTTTAACTTTCAAAGACTGACTAGTGCCAACAGAATAACATTCAAAAGAAGATCATTGCCAGCATGAAGTCCTTTCTTTTTACTGGGTTTATTTGCTGGTGCAGAGTTTCTCAAATCAGAGTCTAAGGACCTCAGGACTCTTGTTCTTGTCCAAGAAAAGTCTATTTTCTTGTCTACTGAAATTCTATTCATCTGCCTTAGTCTCCATTACGTTTTTCTTTATCTTTGTGAGTTTATCTCTTCTTCCCTTTTAGTCCTTCAGAACTCTGTTTAAACCTCTATTATGCACTTTATCTTATCCTACACTGTGCTTATCCTACACTGGGCTAATGTCCCTGGATGCAATAGGGGGTCAGCTTATGTGGTGCGCTGGTCTCTCTCACAAGATTCTAGCATTACTGTTTGCAACCTGGCCATCATTCTCTGCTACTCTATACATTATGATTGTTCGATAATTCTGTACTGAATAAGCTTCTATGTATTAACTTTTGAAATGAGGGTTTTCTTCTCTCAAAAGAATGTTTTAAAAAAATAATTAAAATGGGTTAGGAGAGCAATATTGTCCCCCTTCAATGAGGCAAATTTTGGTCAGGATGGTAGGAGACAAAAAAAAAAAGAAAAAACAGAAAGAGAAACTTAGATTTATAATTTGTAAGCCTCTAAAGGACTAGAACACATTGTGGTATTAAAATTTCACAGGGTGGGATAATAAGAAAAAATATCTTAAAAGACTGTAGATGGAGTGCAGTTTTTTAAAAGTTGAGAAACATTTTCCTAGGGACATTGTAGAGAATAGATAGGTAATATATCTAGTTTATGATGTAGAGAGAAAAGACAGACCAACATGTGAGAATGCAAGCAACATATGAGATAGTGAAAAATGCCCTAATTGAATCAGGGTTGAATAATTGAATAAACAGGGCTTTGTGATAGATTAACAGAGAGATTGCTTTAAATTGAAAGGTTATGATTGGCCTCTTTGCTGACAGAGAATTTAAAATGAGTTGTATCCAAATTTAGAAAAAGCCAAGCATTCTAAAGTGTAGGGAAAGGGAATTCAATGCTGAGAAAACAGCACAACACAGGCTTGTTATATTGGAGGAGCAGAAAACCCAAGCTTCTGAGGCATGGAAGTAGAGTCAAAAGAAGGTTCTTTTTAACCTGGAGAGAGAACAAGCATCTCTTTACAGTAATGGGACTAATGCAACACTACAGATTTAAGGAAAAGAGGAAGGAGAATTGCTGGGCTAATGTCCCTGGATGCAATAGGGGGTCAGCGCTTAGTGCACAGTGAAGGACTGATTTTAAACACCCCGTGAATATTTTCACCTATAGTACAATAAGCAGGAAGGTGTGTGGAAATGCTAATAGGTGGGTGTTCTCTTCTGAGAGCTTCTACTTCCTGAGTAAAGGAGAAAGCAAGATCAGTGGTTGAGAGGGAGGACTGGGGAGGAGGTGTTGTAAATGACAAGGGAGGAGTGATTGTAAAATAGTTCTCTAGGAGAAGGAGTCCTTGAACTAGGAAGTGTGGAATAATTATCTGAGACTTACACAAACCATTAGAGGTCTATAGAGACAAATTTAAACTGACAATGGTCATGGTTGTTGTGTGGTTTTCCCCAGCCACATTCAGTTGCATGGATGCAAGTGCCCAACAGGCAGACCTTTGTTTTTTAACAAGGGTTGTGGTTTTGATGAGCAAGTCTAATGAAGGGAGAGAAGGCCAAAAGTATACAGCACAAATACAGAGGATTGACTATAATGATCAAGTGTGGATTTAAGTTAGAAAACAAGACAAAAATGGTATCAAAGAAGTGAGAGAGAGCAAAAAGGTAATAAAGATCAATGAGTGGCCCCTTTGGACTTAAAGGACTATAGAACTTGAGAGAAGAGGGAGAAATATGTAGGGGAAGAAAAAGGTAGGATCAAGGAGAAGCTGGTCAGAGAATGGGACATGTGAAATTCAGATTAGGAAGCAGTTGCAGTTTCTGGTAATGGCAAGATCTATGCACGGATGTGAGTATAGGAGTGAATGTTTGAAGCCAGGTAGTTGGAAGAGAGGACTTCAAGGAATTGATTTCTAGCATTTTTGTCTTGAATGCATCCTCTACATATTTATTGAGATCATTGAGAATTAAGATGAATCATGTGGTGAGATGGTGAGCCAGAAAGAAAAAAAGAGAGAGAGAGAGAGAGAAAGAAAGAGAGAAAGAAAGAAAAAAGAAAGAAAGAAATTTTATAACTCTTCTGTTATAGATGAAAGCAGGTCACTGGAAAGAATATACTTTGGCTACTGTTGAGATGTTATGGATTCAGACATTGTGGAGAATGGGAAGATGAGAGCAAAGTCAATAGACAGTGCTGATTTAATAACATAGCCAATTCAACTGCCTGATCAGAGTGTGTATCAATATGCAAGGAAAGGAAAGCCCCATGACAGCAAAACAAAGAGAGCATGAGCAAAATTATCAAATGTTAGCACTGGGGTTTTTGAGAGGTGCCTGGGTGACTCAGTCAACTGAGCCTCTGCCTTCAGCTCAGATCATGATCTCAGGATTCTGGGATCGAGCCCCATGTTGGGCTCCGTGCTCAGCATGGAGTCTGCTTCTCCCTCTCCTTCTGTCCCTCCCCTTGCTTATGTTCCCTCTCTCTCTCAAATAAATAAATAAAATCTTTAAAAAACATCTGTTCTTTTTAAAAAAAAATACTCCTAAATATAAGCAATTAGCTTCAGCTACTCTGATTAGTCTTCATAGTTGACATGCATTATTCAGAGATAGTTAAAACCTACTTTAAAAAATCATATTATGAAGTATTTATTCCAACTGGAGTCAGATATCATCTTATATTCATATTATGAAGTATTTATTCCAAATGGAGTCAGATCTCATCTTATTTCTTATAAAATGTTTAATGTTTTCTATAAATTTAAAATAAAGGTAAAGTTACATTGTAGCTTCTGGATTAATTGGTTTAGCAACAATATATTTTTATGCATAAATATGTGTCTTTATATAGGTGTGTGTATATGAAGATAGAGACATACATGCATTTCACTAAACAAATAGGAAAATTTTATCATGATGTTTAATAAAAATATTAGTTATTCCTAGTTTTAACACATAATAGTTTTTTTACATTTTTCCCAAATATAAAAAAATATAATTTGATAAACATACACACAATGCTCATATACACTTATTGAAGTAGTATGCTTTTTTTTTAAGATTTTATTTATTTGAGAGAGAGATAGATCACATGTAGGCAGAGAGGCAGGCAGAGAGAGAGGGGGAAACAGGCTCCCTGCTGAGCAGAGAGCCCGATGTGGGACTCCATCCCAGGACCCTGAGATCATGACCTGAGCCGAAGGCAGAGGCTTAACCCACTGAGCCACCCAGGTGCCCCAAAGTAATATGCCTTTTATCAGCAATTTGCTTTATGAATAACTAATAATTTATGTATTCACATTATATAGTGTTATTAAAAACTAAATAATGAGAAAGGACATATGAATTTACCTTTGTATTACTTACAAAATGAGTGATGGATCATGTTAGATGTAAAAAATTTTAATCCTGACTGCTTTTGGTAGTCTAACACAAGACTTGTCCTAATTTAATTTTCAGTATTTTAAAAATATTTATTGAACTTGTTTTAGTATGTTAATTTGTGATGGTGTAATATTACAATATTATAGTATTTATCCATGACTATGAAAACAAATGGAAAAGAAAGCCTCATTCATCTCATTAAAAAGCAGATAACTGATAAAACTTTCACTTAATTTGTATTTACTGAAGTTTTTAATATTTTTTTTATTATTTCCACTAATTGTTTACTACTTTTATCAATTCTGAAGAAAAATTTCAACTTAGAGCCGTATGCTTGCAGAGAAGTTTAAGAGTGCCATTTTGATATGTATGCATGTTTGTGTTTAGGTAGGTATATGACAAATGATCAATAAAACTTTCCATCACAAACTTATATTGCATTGGATACCATTCTTTAATGTAAGTGAAATGGAAGTAAGAGTGCCAAAAGGGAATAAAATAATTTTAAATCCCAATGGCTAAAGAACTTGTTCATGTAGTTTAAAAATGGATAACAGTTCAAATCATTATGCTATTTTTATTTCATTTCATACACTGGTAAAAGTTATGTACATGGATTATTTTTTAAATAATATTTCCAATTAGATGGATATCATTTTTTTTCAACTATTTAAACCAAAAAGTATAACAAAATCTTTTTGATATTAACCTGAAAAATCTTTGGGTAACACATAGTTGATCAAACTTATTTTAGTAGGGACATGAATATTTAAAGGCTACTACTGTAGGAAACCCACATCTGGTCTGATAATTTTGTTTCATGTTCCCTTCTACTGACTAACTTTGATTCATTGACAAGTCTGGCTTCCAGGCCAGTCCATACAGACTTTGCTTGTTCCTCTCTTCAGTTCTGATATCAGATTTCAATGATTTCTTGGACAGCTATTCAACCTTAGACCCAAGTAACTCCTTTGGTCTATTAAAGGGTTTCTGATTTTTGTCCTTATAGTTTCAGATAGATGAGATTCCCTAGAAAATCTCTACAGGAATAACAAGGTACTTTCACCCTGGTCTCTTCCTGCTTCATCTTTCAATTCTTTGTGTGTTTTTCTCGCAAGGCAGGATAAAGAAGAAAACTGATGTACTAAATATTCACATACTGTGGCTTACCTTCAAGCTTCTCTGTGTTTTAAATCCTATCCTGTCTAATCACTGCCTCGTTAGTCACTCTAAGACATAACTTATATTTTACAAGTTTTATTCCTGCCTAGATTCAGGACAACATTTATACAGCCATTGTGAATAGGACTACATGACTACAAATGATACACATGAAAACCTAAAACTTGCATTTGGAACTCCTCTTGACTCACAAACCATAATCTGCCCAGAACATACAACAAGATTTATCTCAATCTGATAAACTCAATCTGAGTTTTTCCTAATTTAGTATTTGTTCACTTGAGTAAAATTGGCAGATATTTTGAAGTGTTCCTATGCTATAGGAACACTTTTTCCCTTTTTCTGAAGTAATAAAAAATTTAGCTGGACTTATTAATATCCTGGTAAAAAAATTAAAATCCCTAGCAATGACATCAGCAAGAAAGGCGGAACAAGAAACCTAAAAAATTCTCGCCACCATAAAATCAATGAAAACATTGGTAAATCTATCCAAATAAACTTTTTCCAGAACTCTGGGAATTAACTTGAGTCATACAACAATCCAGAAAACATTTTCCCAAGGGTGGGGAAAAAAAAAGCTGAACCTGGATAAGAATAGTGAGTATTACGGTATTTTAATTTGCCCAATTTCCATTCCTGCAGCCCCCTTCCCCAGCTCTGTGGTATCCTTGAAAATCAACAGTCTTATGATTACATTTAAACCAATAGCCCTGAAGCCGCTAGAGGATGACTGGAGTTGGAACTCCTCCAAAGCCCCATTCCTAAATATCTGTCTGGTTTATCTGTCTGTTCATTCCTTAGAAAATCCCACTCACAGGCTTGTTTTTTGGTTTGGTTTGGTTTTTTACTTGATTCAGAGTTTGTTCAATGTAACAACTTCCTCCTTGGTGACTTTGTTGCAAAAAATCAGTGACAAATGTATAACATTGCAGCTTCCTGGGACATTACTTTCAATAGTGAAAGCCAACAACATGCTTACCAATATATTTAAAAGGTAAATAAGAGGGGCACCTGGGTGGCTCAGTTGGTTGGACGACTGCCTTCGGCTCGGGTCATGATCCCGGAATCCTAGGATTGAGCCCCGCATCGGGCTCCCTGCTCCACGGGAAGCCTGCTTCTCCCTCCCTCACTCCCCGTGCTTGTGTGCCCTCTCTGGCTGTGTTTCTCTCTGTCAAATAAATAAAATCTTAAAAAAAAAAAAAAAGGTAAATAAGATGTGTCCATAGGATAGTTTGAGAAGCTCTGACATGGGGAATCTAGAAGACCACACACATGTGAAGAGTTGTGCCCATGCCCCTGGCTCTGAGGAAGACCTTAGAATGTCCTAAAATCTCATCCTTCATTCACCTCAAATCTCTACACAAGCAGAAACATAAAGAACAAGGCAGATTTTAAATACACACAAGCCCCTCAGCAGAGATTGGGAGATGTACGGTTATAGCCATTTCAGAAAATCTCTATCCAATCATTAGCTGACCAATAACCTAAACAAAGAGAAATTTCAGTGGTCACAAAATGACAACGAAAATAAACTTTACAGAATTAATCTACAATAGTCACTAAGGAAACAACAGCAAAAGCAACAATCATAACCACAACAACAAACAGCAACAACGAACCATGGAAAAACTAGAAACACGAGTGTTGCCAGATTTATTATTAAAAATGTCCAGGTTTTGGGGGACTGGGTGGCTCAGTGGGTTAAAGCCTCTGCCTTCAGCTCGGGTCATGATCTCAGGGTCCTGGGACTGAGCCCCACATCAGGCTCTCTGCTCAGCAGGGAGCTTGCTTCCTCCTCTCTCTGCCTGCCTCTCTGCCTACTTGTGATCTCTCTCTGTCAAATAGTAAATAAAATATTTTTAAAATATGTCCATGTTTCAACAAAACTCATGAGATATTCAAAGGAACAAGGGAATATTATACATGTACTAAAAAAAAATAAAAGTAAATAGAAAGGGTCCCTAAAAGCTTTAAACAAAGACTTGAAATCATTTATTTTATTATAATTATTTTAAATGTATTCAAATCATAAAAAAAGAAAATTTGTCTAAAGAACTAAAGGCAAATACTTATGTGTCTCATCAATAGAAAAATCAAAAAGGAGAAGGAAACAAATAGAAATTCTAGACCTGAAAGGGGCAAAAACTGAAAGAAAAAAAAAAATCACCAGACAGGCTCACTGGCAGATTTGAGCTGGCAAAAGAATCAGTGAACTTTAAGATAGGTCAATTGAGATTATTCAGTCTTAGGAACAAACTGTTTCTGCAAAGGCCATATAAATAGGGAATGGAATATTACTCAGCCATTAAAAATAATGAAATCTTGCCAGTTGGTGACAAAATGGATGGACCTTGAAGACATTATGCTAAATAAAATAATTCAGACAAAGACAAATACCAAATGATCTCACTCATATGCAAAATCTAAAAAAAAAAACCTCATAAGCACAGAGAACAGATTGGTGGTTATCAGGAGTAGGGGCTGGTTGGGGACGAAATAAGTAAGGGGAATTATAAAATAAATAATGGATATATAATGGACAGCATTACAACTACAGTTAATAATTATACTGCATATTTGAAAGTTGCTAATAGACTAGATCTTTTTTTTTTCCTGAGAGAGTAGATATCATTACCAGAAAGAAATTCTGTAACTATGTATGGTAACAGATGCTAACTAGGCTTATTGGAGTAATCATTTCACAATAGGTATAAATGCCAAATCATTCCATATATATGAAATTAATATTATGTTATATGTCAATTATACCCTCAATTTAAAAAAATTATATATGAGCTTCCCCTCCTTATGATTATTATGTAAATTCAAGGGATCACAGAAGAGGTTTAACATTTGTTTTTACTTCATAGTAACAGCAACCAAAAAGGAAGAAAAGTCTATCTAAATAGGTTACAAGTGAGAAACGTGAGCTTGAATGCTGGTTTGTGTTCATTTTTCCACTGTTTCCTTTCACCTGTAGTTATGTTCTTACCCTATCTAAAGTTTGCTTCTGAAAGTGCATAGCTCCTTATTCTATAGTAGTACATATTGAATAGTCTACAGGCACTAAATTGGACACTCTCTCCAATGCTCCCTGAATTTGGAAAGAACACATTCCTCCTTCCTACCCTTAGCCAGCAAGCCACTTCATAGCCTCTATGGGAAGACTTAATGGTTTTACTTGTAACCTTTTGGGGAGCTGATGAGTCAAATCATGTCTCATGTAACTTTCAACATCTTCTCTTAGGTCAGAAGAAACCCCAAATCCCAAATATCAAATAGAGAATGAAAATAATCCATATTCTTTTCTAATTCCCTATGCTATGTTGCCATGTTTTTTCTGCTATATCTCCAAGACTTAGGAATTCCAAATGTATTTATCAGTTCTATGAGTCAGCACGATTGAGATGAGAAGACACCACCTACCTTTACCATGGGTTTTATTAGGGACCCCCCTTCATGGAAAAACCTTCCCCATCTATATAAGTGTAAGAAATACAAAGAAAAAGACAATTAAAAAATAAGAAGAGAAGGACTTTTCCTAATAGCTGGAGGATACAAAGAAACATTCTAATCTCCTAACTCAAGTTCCATCACTCTTAAGAAGATCTCCAGTGAGCCTTCTCATTGGTAATACTAGTATCTTTGCCCTATGTGATCTGAGTGGGAAATGGTCCCAAGGGAAAAAAGCAGATCTAGAGATGGATGCTTCAATGTATGGCCCCAAGCAAATATGTTATATACCACCTAAT
Organism: Spilogale gracilis; assembly: GCA_004023965.1. Lineage (NCBI taxonomy): Eukaryota > Metazoa > Chordata > Mammalia > Carnivora > Mephitidae > Spilogale > Spilogale gracilis. The sequence continues at coordinate 153,928 of PITA01002516.1, forward strand.
TTTACTGTCAAAGGAAAAAAGTGTTAAAAAATCAAGCCTATATCTTTTTAAATGTTTGAAATATTTTTTCAAGTCATTACTGTCAAATTTCTATGTTATCTGTATTTATTTTTTCTTGGAACTTCTTGTTTCAATAGTCTAAGGAAACATGTATATGCTTTCTTCCCTCAAGCCCTTTGTTTAAATTTATCTTCAATAAGAGTTTGATGTTCTCAGTGTGCAATAATAAACAAAAAATAAGAAATAAGAAATCTGTGCCATGTGTGCTAACAAAACTTATTCATAGATGTTCAAAACTGTAGCAAACAATTTTCTGCAGATTAGCTCTCTGGGGAAACTATACCATCTCCCGCATCTCTAAAGGATGGGTATTTAGAGAAGTTCATGCTCAGTTTCACAGGTGAACCATAAAAGCAAGTAAAAATGTTAAATCCATCGTCAAGTAAGAAGTTAAGAAATAAATCCCAAGACACTCTAGAAAATACAATTCACTTCCTTCAGGCTTCACTACTTTGAGAGAAAAGAACATTAATAAAGGAAATAAGTCTTAAGCTGACACCTAAAACAAAACCAAGACTCCTCAGAACAGAGAAGGAAAAAAAGGAAAAGAATACATCCTAGAGTATGACACACAGTAAAGGGGCAAGCAGAAGGAAAAAAAAAGTTAACAGATAATTTACACCACTTAGTTTTTGCACACCCAACTTCAAGTATTCGACTGCAATGTGTATTCTCATGAATCCAAAATATATTTTCCCAATCTAATTCTTTCTAAAAGACTCTAGAAGGATATATCCAAGTGCTTATTGCAGATCTAATTGCAAATCTCACAGGAATCTCAAACTCAGCCTGTCAACACTGAGATCTTTTTCCAGCTTCCTTCTCACATCCCTTTTCCCCCAGGTAAGTGTTCCATGTTGTCCTTTGTTTGGTTTAGACCCTGATCGTTTATTTCCTATTTCCTACCATACAGTGACACCTATCTAAATGGTTTTCTTGACTCCTAATGCATTTCCCTTAATCCAGTGGGTCTTGACATTTACTGGAAACATAGAGCTCTTTCTCCAGCGACAGTAAAGGACATTTTTTCTACAACTGAAACATAAACATGTACACAGGACATTTCACACACAATTTTAAGTAACCCTATGTCCATGAATCCTATCCTTCATCCTTCTAGCAGTCCTTGCACTCCAGGTTAATTAACAGTTCCTACTCTAAATGACTCTCAAAACTTCTGCCTGAGTAAACACAAAGAAGTCAATCTGTAGTGACACTATTTGATGTGATAAAATTCAAAATTTGAATTTTGAATAGCATGTAAGGTCTGTTGTGATATGAACGCTTTCCCTACTCCAAACTCTAATTCCAGCTACTCATCCTCTTTTCTGTTCTAAACTACGTACAGTTAAGTTGTTCTCTACTTTTATCCCCTGGACACCTTTTCAGCTTCCAGATGTCACATTCTCCAATTAAATATCATCAAATTCTCTTCTTTCACCTCCCTCATCTGCCTGGATAAGTAGTCACTCTGATAAGCACCTCTATTCAAGAGTTAACTTGCAGATTTGCTTTTCTTTTCTTTTTTTTTAGATTTTATTTATTTATTTATTTTAGAGATAAAAAGATAGAGAAATAGAGGAAGAGACAGAGAACATGATAAGGGGAGGGCAGAGGGAGAAGGAGGGAGAGGGACAATCAGACTTCCCGCTGAAGGCAGAACCCCACAGATTGTGCAATCCTGGGACCCTGAGATCATAACCTGAGCCAAAATCAAAAGTCAGGTGCTTAACCCACTGAATTACCCAGGCACCTCCCACTGTTCTCTTTTTGCTGTCCTTTCACCTTTCTAAAAGGAGTAAAGGGAAAGTTTCTGACCATTCTAATCAAAATATTGCGTTCCCCATAAAGCCAATGGATGACTCACTGTGTTTCCTCCCTTCCTGAATTTTCTAGTGAAAAGTTGGGGAGAGTATAACAAGGACTTTTCTGCTGGTTCATACAAGTCTTTGAAGAGATAGCTCTTCCAATTCTCAGTAGCAATCTTTAGCATGGTCCTATCAATTGCCTTTGTGTCTTCAGCTATCTTTTCATTTGACCTCAAAAGTCTCTCTTCTTGGTTCCTGTGTCTCATTAAGTCCCTTGTTAATGCAGCGGTTTCTCCTCTACCTGCAAAATCTATCTCCATAGAGTTCACATCTAATTCATGAAGCTGGGTGGTGAACACTAGGCCATCTCATTCTGCTGCTGCATTCTTCCCAAAAGATCGATGCACAGATGTTTGTGACCTCCTTGCTTTAGAGAGCTATTAGAATATTTGTATACTGTAATGTAATTATCTGTTTCACAGAGTATGAGTTGATGAAGATTAACAATTTCATATGCTAACTCAGTATCCTAAAGAATCCAGCACAAGTTTGGCACATAAGGATTAGAGTAGTGGTTAGAAGCATATCCATGGAAAAATTAAATAAGATGATTGTAAAACCAGTGTCTGGTATATTAAAACTCTATGTATTAATGAACATTCAGTAAATATTAGTTTGACTATTACAGTTGACAATAATTGCTAGATTGTCAAGAATAAACATAAAAGAAAAGCCTTAAAATATCTCTCATTTCTTACAATTATTATATAACTTAGACAATATCCAAAGCATATTTTTTTCTGACTCTAGTTTCCAGATTTGTTATGTTTTTTAAGTCTCCAGGTGTCCATGTGTCTCAAACAAAGACATTTCTGGTAGGTATTGTTGTAAAATAGAAGAATCTCACTGAGAATTACAAAAATGTAATAACCTACACCATTTTTACAACTGGGCACAATTTCCTGAGGCTATACAGTATAAGGCACAGAGATGAATAGAAATAAAGCTGACATTCTTAAAATTATATCACTAAAAACATTAACAGCCTCAGGCAAAGGAACAAATGGAAATTTACAATGCATCTAAGGAATACAGTGAACTGGAGACTTTACGAGTAATAATAACAACAAAAGTATGAGTACCATAGACCAACTTAGCAAATATTCAGGTATGTGATGCAGGGGAATAACTTAGACCTGCGGGCCTGCATAGGCTTGGGTATGACTGATAAATATCTTGGGTAGACTGATAAATATTTTGCAGTTATTTTTATGATGTTGCTATAGACCAAAATAATGAGTTTTTTAGTATGTTTTGTTCTGCAGCAGCATAACTTTAAAATTTATGTAAACATTTACATATAGCTCCATTATATGACGGGTCAATTGCAAGACTTCCCTAGGTTCTCCTTTGCTTATATTCCTACTTCCCTGTAACCCATCCTCCATATATCTCCCAGACTAAACTGGATTACTTTCCTCTACTCAGAACAGTCCAATAGGTTTGTCATACATATAAGAATAAAAAATAGACAACTTACTTTGGCCTTCAGAGCCCCATGAGATCTGGTCCCAGCCAACCTTTCTAACTCCATCACACTGCGTCTACCTAGCATCTGCAAGCTATGGGCACTTTTACTGATCTTCTCTATCATTCCAAGCTCCAAAATTTGTTCAGGATTTTGCATTGGCTCTTTCTGCTACCTGAAACACTATTCCAACTAATTTGTGCACATCTGGGATATTCCTGCAAGTGCAATCTTTACCTAAATGTTAACCTCCTCAGAGAAGCCTTTCGTAACCATCAAAATAAAGTAGTTACCAGACATATTCATGATACCCTATGTTAACTCTTCACATGGCACTTACCACTGGTGTAGTTCATTTTTTTATTTGTTGTTATTATGTCTTCCTCCGCTAGAATGCATATTTTATGAGAATAGGAAACTTATCTCATTTTTCCACTGATCTGGCAACAGTACCTTCAAAAGTGCCTGGCATAGTGGGTACTGATTGAACGAAGGAAGGAAGAAAGGGAGAAATTAATGATGAATGGGGCTCTCTATCTTTGTATGCCTTGCCCTCCTTGCTTGGAGCATCCTACTTTTAAATTAGGTTTTTCTTTCAAGTACTCTGAAGAATTTGCTAACTACATTCCTCTTTCAAATTCCTCCACATTCTCAGAAAGAGACATGTTAGCCTTGTATGTAGGGAAATGTTAAGTTTATTTGTTGAGAGGAATTAGCTTCCACATTAAGACACAGCATCCCACAGCCATGTATGCCTATTCCATCTCTTCTATATGAAAACATTTTCTGTTATGTAAACACGAGTTTTCAACCCTATCCATAGACAAAGACTGTGATCACTGTCAGTAGTTTCATCTTCACACATTAACGATAATGAGAAATTGATTTGCTCCCAGCAGATCAGCTTGTTCCTTTAGCTTTACTGAGATAGCAGGATGTAGAAGGAAACCAGATGGTTGTGACTAGGGTGAGGAATGGCTCTGGAAAATAAAGAAAAATCAATGCAAATTCTGTGAAAAATACCGAATATTTGCAGATGATTTTTTTTACTCTTGATTCATTGCATAAATTTTCAAGACATACATGATAGCACTGCTATTAGCATATTTTAAAAAACTATCCTCAACTTATAATGGAACTTTTTCTGAAAAGAGTGTAAAGCACTTTACTGATTAGGATAGAGTCACATTTTCCAACATTACTATAATGTAGAAGGGGAATTGTAATCAGCAAAGATAAGGTTTTAGTCCCAGGCAGCCTTTTTTTAAAGCCCTAGGACCTTAGGTAACATATTGTCTCTTCAACTCATTTTGTTCATCTATAAAATAAAGAGATTCTGCTTTATGGCTGCTGTCAGTTATAAGTAAACCAAAATAAATATCTAGCCATAACCTAAGACTAGGCTTATAGCAGATGTTTAGAAAATACTAAAGAACACCTGCTATTTAGATGAAGAAGTAGAGACATGGAACATTGAAGTCACAGTGTAATAATAGATTTTAGATTTCTTGATTTCTAGTTTACAAGCACATCCTTCTCAGCTTTTTTTGTGTGACTATTATTAGTGTCTTTACAACAAATGAGTCCCCACCCAACTTCCTTGCTTAAGGGCCAGAACGCTCAACTATTTTTAGAACAAATTATTTGGCTATACGCTATATCCTGCATACTGAAATGATTAATTTTGTTCAATTAATTATGACATTTGTCTTTTATTCCTTCTATCAAAAGGAATACTCTCCACATGCTGTCTTCAAATGCACTAAGAGCTATACTATTTTGTCTTGTTTCTTTAAACTCTCCCTCTCTCCTTGGTCCCTTCCATCATCATTTGGATACGCTATAAGATTTCCCTTCCTTAAGAAATTGAAGAAGACACAAAAAGATGGAAGAGCATTCCATGCTCATGGATCGGAAGAATAAACATTGTCAAAATGTCTATACTGCCCAGAGCAATCTACACTTTCAATGCCATTCCGATCAAAATTCCACCAACATTCTTCAAAACGTTAGAACAAACAATCCTAAAATTTATATGGAACCAAAAAAGACCCCGAAT
>PITA01002517.1:0-31379 GCA_004023965.1 Spilogale gracilis
ATATTTGGATTTGATGCTTAATATGTCTGTAATAGCATACTTTCACACTTCCACATCTCCACAGTTACAAGGTCTTAATCATAATGAGTCATAATGAACTCTTCTTTGGTAAGTGGGATTAACATTCCCACATGAACTTGAGATACTAAATTATTAATAGCCTCCTAAGGCTTTAGGACTTTTACTGCAATGTCTCTAAGGCTTTCATAAAAGTTTAAGATCACTGAAATAAAATGTAGGCTCAAAAAGTAAAAGTTTTTAAACCTATTCTTCCCCATGTGGTTTCAATAGTCTTCAAGATACAAGAAAAATTAACAGTAAAGGGCCACCATGAGCTTCTCTTGAGGTAAATATTAAGGCAATGAAATTAAAAATACTTAAAATGTATTTTTTTTATATTGGGGGGAACCTCCAAACATTCTGTTTTCACTGTATGGCATTTATGTCTCATCAGTATGACCTCTTTGACAATCTGTGTTGGCATTAAACCAATGCTACTTGATGACAAATGAAAAATTAAAGCTGTGAGATATTCCCTCAAAACATGTGGTTTTACTGGGGTTTGCCAAAGTTTCATGAGAAACTTTGATCACAAAGAAGATGTCTAAATCTGAAGAATTTATCATTAAAAAGGCAAAGAGGTGGAGCACCAGGATAGCTCAGTAGGTTAAGCATCTGACTCATGGTTTCATCTCATGTCACAATTTCAGGGTCCTGAGATCAAGCCCTGCATAGGTTCCACACTCAGTGTTGAGTCTGCTTGAGGATTCTCTCCCTCTGCCCTTCCTCCCACTTGCGTGCACATGCATATGAGTATGCATTTTTTCCCAAAATAAATATATAAATCTTAAAAAAAAATAAAATGCATAGGGTAAGGGAAATGGAGGGACTCAGGCATAACTATGTTACCTTCCTTACCTTCAAGAGTAAGAATGAAAATAAAAAAGGATCCCCCCAAGAAAGGCCCTAAGAAGAGATTTCCAAAAGAGATACAGATTTTTACAATTTTTAAAAATGGACTTCAGGTTGTGAAGGGGTGAAAAGTAACATAGCTAAGGATGAACAACTGCTGTATTTACCAAAGAAAAGTAATCAAAAACATGTTTGTTTCAAAGAAAATAGCTTTGCAATGGAAGGACAGAAATGACATGAGGTAAGGGCATTCAGAAAAGTTGTAGAGAAAAAAAAACAAAACAAAACAAAACAAAAAAAAAAAAAACGAAGAAATTAAGAATCTTAGATCTGTGGTGGATCGAACTCCTCCAGAGAGGAAAGTATTGCCAAAGGGTGTAAATTACAGGATGGAATTAAGAATGGGAGATAATTCCTTTTATGAAAAGGTGTAACCTGTGGAGTCATGGTGGAAAAGAAAAGGGGGAGTTCATAGAAAATCTACTGGTGTGACCATGTCATACAATCATGGAAAAAGCAAAAGTTCGAGTAGGGAGATTTAAAACAAATAACATATACATGCAGATAGGTGGTGAGACAACTACAAAGCTCAAGATACATTTTTAAAACTGCTTCTTAAAAAATGATAACACCGACTATGAAAAAATGAAGCATGGGGTTACCGGCAGCAGGGCTCATTTCAGTGGCTGTGTTAGTTTGCTAGGGCTCTCATAATAAAGTCCCCCAAACTGAGTGGCCTGAACAACAGAAATGTGTTGTCTCACAGTGTGGAAGCTGGAAGTCTGAGATTCAGGTGTGGGTAAAATTGGTTCACTCGGAGGGTTGGGAGGGAAGGATTCGTTCCCAGCCTCTCCTTGGCTAGTAAATGGACACCTACTCTCTTGGTCTCTTCACCTGAAATTCCTTCTATATGTCCATCTGTGCCCCCACTTTTGTCCTTTTATAAGGACACCAGTCATATTGTAATAAGGAACCACCACTCCAGGATGACTTCATCCTAACTTAACCAGTTTCATCTGCATTGATCTTTTTTCCAAAAAAGGAGACATTCTGAGGTATTGGGGTTAGGACTTCAACATGTGAATTTTAGGACACAATTCAATCCATAACAGTGGTCAACAGGTTTGCCAGCATGATGCCAAGCGGCAATGAATTTTCCATGTGACCTACATGTCACCTAGGGTCCCGCTCTTTGAAATTTAAGTAAAATCACCTTAAACCGCGATTCATGCCTGACAGATCTTCAATCTTTCCCCAATATATTAGTGATTCCCCTGGGGGCTTATATCATCAAGGCCAGCTCCAGTGCCTTCTCCATCCTTCACTACAATGACCCAGAAGCATGATACACTCCTTATCTCCTTGATGTTCACCAAAATAAAATAAATAAGAGCCCCGCTCACTAACTATCTATGAGGGTAATGGATGTTACTAAAAATCTGAAGGGCACTGGAAGGGAGAAATCTGGAACATACGGGAAGCACACTGTGAACAGCATATTAACCTTTCTGCTATTAAGAGTCCTTTAGATCACTTCCCACAGGCTCCCTTGCCAAGGTTACTGCCTCCTGTTGCCTGGCACATCTTCAAGCTGCCAGATCAGCTCTGTGTTTCCTGCAGTCTTCCATGAGCTAAGGTGAGGTCTCTGAAGAAGAGGAGAGAGGCCCTGCTCCCCACTTGGTCTCATCCGTCACACCAGTCCCAGAGCACAGGCACCTGCATCGCTGTATTGCAGTGGTCCCCTTGTGATGGCAGCTCTCTCAACTTCCCTTTGGAGCCCCTCTCTCTGAAGACTCATTCATGGGTGCGATCCTCTATCAGTTCAAAGACATAACCCCTGCTCTCCCCTCCTTTCCTTGTCTCCCTCTCCCCAGGGCACAGAGCAAAATGCCTTCACCTCGTTTCACACAAATGAAGTTCTTTACAGCCTCACCCAGGAGTTCAGACTTGTCTGAGTCCCGGAATAGACTCAGATAGGGACTTCTATGTCACTTATTTATTAAACTTCCTGAAATGGGAGTTTCAGGAATGAAAAATCAAAAAGTTCCTGTCAGAAGGAAATTGAAAATGTAAGAGAAATGATCTAAGGGAGTGAGGATCTGTCCTTTCAATGTGTCAAAAACCGGGGGAACCTATTAAAATATGAGATATAGCAAACTCTCGACAGAAAGCACAAAGGCAAAGATTTTAAAGAACCAAGTAAATATACCCAACCGCTAGGATATTCATCAAATACAAGCTTGAAAATGCAAAGGTAAAATACTGGAGCAAGATATCAAAAGACAATATCCAAGAGACAATTCTGTCAACAGAGTCAAGCCTGATAAGAGAAGAAAAGAAATCAAGCAAGATTAAAGACACTACCTACAGATATTTTAAGTATGGAGGAGAATAAAGGGGGATAGTACACTTAAGGAAGTAGAAATACATTGAAGTTTAGCCAGAAGAAAAGAAAAAAGAAGAGAAAAGATTTTTAAAAGCAGCACTGCATGGAATTGTTTCCAGTACAAGGTATAGAAAAGACTGATTCTAATAGAGCTATGGCAGATCCAGTGGTGCCCTTCCCAGATCCCGTGTAACTAATGAAGCTACCTTAGCTCCTGGGAGCACTATGGACCCTTCAGCTGTAGCTCCTTCAAGGACTGCCTCAGCTGAGAAGTGAGCCTCACTTCAGGTCACACCCCTTCCCAGGACTGCCCCTATCCCATGACGGCTTAGTGCAGGGGTAGAATGGTTTGGCCACTGTGACGAAACTCAGGACAACTCTGAAGGGCCATTCTAGTTCCAGAGTTCCTGAGGCAGAGGCTGCCTTTAGGTCTGCATCCCAGCTCCACCTGTGCCTCCACCATGTTCCTTCCTCCTTCCCCTTTCTTATGTGCTGATACTAAAATGCATTCCTTAATTAATAGTATGCCCACTAAAGCTCACCCCAGAGTCTGTTTCTCTAGGAATCCAACTGGTGACAGAAGGCAATTCATTTATATGAATAAGCATATATGAATATAAACTTGCTTAGTCAAACGAATTTATATGGAAACTTAAAAAATGATTGGTGTTCCTAGTCCATTATGGTGCTATAATGAAACACTATAAACTGGGTAGCTATAGACAATAGAAATTTATTCTTCATAGTTCTGGAAACTAGACTGGAAAGTCCAAAACCAAGGTACCACAGCTTTGGGGTCTGGTGAGAGCCAGCTTCTCCATGCAACCTTACATAGAGGAAGAGGCAAGGAACCTCTCTTGGGCCTCTTTCTAAGGGCACTATTCCATTCCCACAGGCTCCACCCTTATGACCAAATTACTTCACAAAGACCCACCTCAAAGTACCACCATATTTGCAACTAGGTTTGCAGTACATGAAATTTGGGGAAACACAAACGCTTAATGTATACAAAATGGTGTGAATAAGATGCTAAACAGGGGAAGAAGTCCTTTGTTCATGACTTCATTGCTGGATTCTTTAAAATGTCAAGGATTATCTGAGAAAACTTTTGGTTTTTAATGTCATATGCAAGAAAAGTCAATAGATTAAAGAAGCAGGTAGATTCCAAATCAAGTGTTAAAGAGAGAGAAAAAAGGAAATTTTGACCTGAGACCGCTAACACTGTTGATACATTTCTTTTTTTTTTTTTTTAAGATTTTATTCATTTATTTGACAGAGAGAAACACAGCCAGAGAGGGAACACAAGTAGGAGGAGTGAGAAGGGGAGAAGCAGGGCTCCTGCGGAGCAGGGAGCCCGATATGGGGCTCAATCCCAGGTCTCCCGGATCATGACCTGAGCCAAAGGCAGTCAGTTAACCTACTGAGGCACCTAGGTGCCCCAACACTGTTGATACATTTCTTATGTGAGTCTTATTGTAAAGCCTGGTGTGTATGGTAGAAAGATAATAAACAAGGTACAATGTTGTGCCATAAAGAAATAAAGCATAGCAGTTAGTGACTTATGAGAAATAAAGAAGCAAGATAAGGAAGGGTCTACATTATGTGCTAGGAGGCTATATTAAACCCATAAAATGTAAGCAGCCATTTTTTATCATGAGGAGCAAAGATGAGAGATGAATGGAAAGTCCCAGTGAAATTTAGGTCCTTAGTTTCAATTTATTCTTTAGCCCTATAAAGAAGTATATCCTTCCTCTATTTCCTGAGGGAAATACTAGGTCTTTTTAGAAGAGCTTTGGTTTGAAAATACTTTAAAGAACAGGAGGATGATCAATAACTAGAAAACAGTTTTCAACTGGAGAAACAGTCTCTGTGGTCAACTTCCTCATCCATGGTTGTTTTCTACCATTAAAGAAGTGTGTTGTGGGGATGCTTGGGTGTGTCAGTTGGTTGGACAGATGCCTTTGGCTTGGGTCATGGTCCTGGGGTCCTGGGATCGGGTCCCGCATTGGGTTCCTTGCTCAGCGGGGAGCCTGCTTCTCCCTCTGCCACTGCCTGCCACTCGGCCTGCTTATGCTCTCTATCTCTCTGACAAATAAATAAAAATCTTAAAAAAAAAAAAAGTGTGTTGTGAGGGAGGAGCAAGATGGTGGAAGAGTAGGAGACCTAGATATCATAAGGCCGCAGGAGTTCAGCTAGATAGTTATCAAAACAGTCGGAACACCTATAGATTCACCAGGAGATCAAAAAGAAGAATGGCAATTCTAGGAACAGAAAAGTGACCACTTTCTGGAAGTAGGATGTATGGAATCCAAGGCGACATTTGGGAAGGGGGGGCAGCTCCCGACCAGCAGTAGAGCAGCAGAGCACAAAATTGGAACCTTTAGAAGTCTGCTCCACTGAGGGATGTCACCCCAGCGGCTAATAGGGGGATGAAACCCTCCTTTTGGGACAGTGTGGTCTCAGGACCTATGGGGTCACAGAAGGACCCAGTGTGCCTGAGCATGGCAGAGCTCCCAGATATCCAAGTAGGGAAGCTGGCTGCGGGGACAGAGCTCAGGAGCAAGCTCTCAGCTCAGGCTTACCTTAAACCCTGATTCCAGGCACTGTCGGGCCACTGCTCTCCAAGCAGGGATGGTGGAAGACCCCTTCCTTCCTTGACAGGGAGGGGCGGCTTGGGAGCATGATGCAGGAATCTTCTGGGTTTGGAGACTCCAAAAGGGGCTGAATGCCAAAAATAGAAACACTAGGTCTAGGTCACAGGCCAGGTGAGCACAGGGTGTGACCAGAGACCAGAGAAAGAGGCATGATTGACTGCTTTTCTCTGAGGGCGCACTGAGGGGTGGGGCCCAGAGCTCCCAACTCCTCTGCTCCAGAGACTGGGAGCCGCCATCTTTATTCCATCCTCCAAAGCGGTATGGAAAGCATTTAGGGAACGAAAACTCCCCAGAGGGAACCTGAACAGATTACTTAGCCTGGTCCCTGGTAAGGGCAGGGCAGCTCTGCCTGAGGCAAAGACATTTGAGAATCACTACAACAGGTCCCTCCCCCAGAAGATCAGTGAGAACATCCAGCCAAAACCAAGTTCATCGATCAATGAGACCTGTGGAACTCCAGAGCTTGGGGAATGAACCTCGTACAACCCATGGCTTTTTTTCCCATGATTCTTTAGTCTTTCAAAGTTAAAATTCTTTTTAATTTTACTATTTCTTTTTATATTTTTTTAATTTTTTCCCTCTTTCCTATTTTAACTTTAACTATTTTATCTTATCAATACCTTTTTTAAGAAAATATTTTTTAATTTTCATTTTTTTTAGTCATATTCTATCCTTTCATTATATTTAAGCTTATTTCTTATATACATATAGGTTTTCCTTTCTTTAAAATTTTGGGATACAGTTTCTTCTAATAGATAAAAATATACCCTAAATCCAGCTCATGGCTTTGTTCTAGTCTCCAGCCTCATCACATTCTTTCCTCTTTTTTTTTCGTGTTTCTCTAAGCCAACTTCTTATCTTATCAATTCCTTTTTTAGAATCTTTTTTAATTTTCATCTTTACATTCATATTCCATCCCCTCATTGTGCAGACCCTTGTTTGTGTACATACACAAGTTTTTTTTTTCTTTAAAATTTTGGGAGGCAGTTTCTTCTAACAGATGAAAATACACCCAAAATCTAGAGGCTCTGTTCTAGTCACCAGTCTAATCATATATAGAGAGAGAGGAACAGATAGATAGAAATATAGATTTATTTTTTTCCTTTCTTCTCCCCCCATTTTTGGGTCTTTTCTGATTTGGTTAGTGTATATTTTTCTGGGATAGTCACTACCCTTTTAGTATTTTGTTCTCTCATTCATCTATTCTTATCTGGATAAACTGACAAGGCAGAAAAACTCACCTCAAAAAAGAGAACAAGAGGCAGTGCTGATGGCTAGGGACCAAATCAATAGGGACCTTAGTAATATCCAGAACTAGAGTTCAGAATGATGACTATCAAGGTTCTAGGTGGGCTCAGAAAAAGCATGGAAGATATTAGAGAATCCTTTTCTGGAGAAATAAAATCCCTATCTGAGAAATAAAAGAACTAAAAGCTAACCAATTTGAAATTTAAAAAAGCTATTAATGAGATGCAATAAAAAATAGAGGCCCTTGCTACTAGGGTAAATGAGGCAGAAGGGAGAATTAGTAATATAGAAGACCAAATGATGGAAAATAAAGAAGCTGAGAAAAAGAGAGACAAACAAGTACTGGACCACAAGGGGAGAATTTGAGAGAGAGGTGATACCATAAGATGAAACAATATTAAAATCATTGGGGTCCCAGAAGAAGAAGAAAAAAGAGAGAGAGGGAAAGAAGGAATATTGGAGCAAATTATAGCAGAAAATATCCCTAATTTGGCAAAGGGAACAAGCATCAAAATCCAGGAGGCACAGAGAAGTCCCCTCAAAATCGATAAAAATAGGGTCACACCCCATCATCTAAAAGTAAAACTTACAAGTCTCAGTAACAAAGAGAAAATCCTGAAAGCAGTTTGGGACAAGAGGTCTGTAATGTACAATGACAAAAATATTAGATTGGCAGCAGATCTATCCACAGAGACCTGGCAGGCCAGAAAGGAATGGCCTGATATACTAAGAGCACTAAACGAGAAACAAAATGCAGCCAAGAATACTATATCCAGCTAGGCTTTCATTGAAAATAAAAGGAGAAATAAAAATCTTCCAGGACAAACAAAAGCTAAAAGATTTTGCAAACACAAACCAGCCCTACAAGAAATATTGAAAAGGGTCCTCTAAGCAAAGAAAGAATCTAAAAGTAACATAGACCAGAAAGGAACGGAGACAATATACAGTAACAGTCACCTTACAGGCAATACAATGACACTAAATTCATATCTTTTTTTAAGATTTTATTTATTTATTTGACAGAGAGAGAGATCACAAGTAGGCAGAGAGGCAGACAGAGAGAAGAGGAAGCAGGCTTGCCGCTGAGCAGAGAGCCCGATGTGGGCCTCAATCCCAGGACCCTGAGATCAGAGTCTGAGCTGAAGGCAGAGGCTTTAACCCTCTGAGCCACCCAGGTGCCCCTAAATTCATATCTTTCAATAGTACCCTGAATGTAAATGGGCTAAATGACCCAATCAAAAGACACAGGATATCAAGATGGATAAAAAAAACAAGACTCATCAATATGTTGTCTCCAAGATTTGCATTTTAGACCTAAAGACGCCTCCAGATTTAAAGTGAGGGGGTGGAAAATAATTTAGCATGCTAATGGATATCAAAAGAAAGCTGGGGTGGCAATCCTTATATCAGACAAATTAGATGTTAAGCCAAAGACTATGTTAAGAGATGAGGAAGGACACTATATCATACTTAAAGGGTCTGTCCAACAAGAAGATCTAACATTTTTAAATATCTATGCCCCTAACATGGGAGCAGCCAATTATAAAAACCAATTAATAACTAAATCAAAGAAACACATTGACAATAATACAGTACTAGTATGGGACTTTAACATCCCCTCACTGAAATGGACAGATAATCTAAGCAAAAGATCAACAAGGAAATAAGGGCTTTGAATGACACACTAGACCAGATGGACATCACAGATATATTCAGAATATTTCATCTCGAAGCAACAGAATACACATTCTTCTCTAGTGCCCATGGAACATTCTCCAGAGTAGATCACATCCTGGTTCACAAATCAGGTCTCAACTGGTACCAAAAGATTGGGATCATTCCCTGCATATTTTCAGACCACAATGTTTTGAAACTAGAACTTAATCACAAGAGGAAAGTTGGAAAGAACTCACAGACATGGAGGCTAAAGAATATCCTCCTAAGTAATGAATGGGTCAACCAGGAAATTAAAGAAAATTTTTAAAAATTCATGGAAATAAATGAAAATGGAAACACAACTGTTCAAAATCTTTGACCACAGCAAAGAAAGTCCTGAAAGGAAAGTATATAGCAATACAAACCTTTCTCAAGAGACAAGAAAAGTCTCAAGTACACAACCTAACCCTACACTTAAAGGAGCTGGAGAAAGAAAAGCAAAGAAAGTCTAAACCCAGCAAGAGAAGAGAAATAATACAGACCAGAGCAGAAATCAATGAAATAGAAACCAAAAAAACAGTAGAACAAATCAACAAAACTAGGAGCTGGTTCTTTGAAAGAATAGGATTGATAAACCCCTGGGCAGACTTATCAAAAAGAAAAAATAAAGAACCCAAATTGATAAAATCATGAATGAAAGAGGAGAGATCACAACCAACACCTAGGAATACAAACAATTATAAGAACATATTATGAACAACTATATGCCAGCAAATTTGACAATCTGGAAGAAATGGATGTATTCCTAGAGACATATAAACTACCAAAACTGAACCAGAAAAAAATAGAAAACCTGAACAGATCCATAACCAGTAAGGAGACTAAAGCAGTCATCAAAAATCTCCCAAAATCAAGAGTCCAAGGACAGATGGCTTCCCAGGATAATTCTACCAAACATTTATTTTTGTTAAGATTTTATTTATTTATTTGACAGAGAGAAACACAGCTAGAGAGGGAACACAAGCAGGGGGAGTGAGAGAGGGAGAAGTAGGCTACCTGCCGAGCAGGGAGCCAGATATGGAGCTCAATCCAGGGACTCCAAGATCATGACCTGAGCAGAAGGCAGACACTTAACAACTGAGCCACCCAGGTACCCCTCTACCAAATATTTAAAGAAGAATTAAGACCTATTCTCCTGAAACTGTTCCAAAAAATAGAAATGGAAGGAAAACTTCCAAACTTATTTTATGAGGCTAGTATTACCTTGATCCCAAAATCAGACAAAGACCCCATCAAAAAGGAGAATCATAGACTAATATCCTTGATGAAAACAGATGCAAAAATTCTTACCAAAATACTAGCCAATATGATCCAACAGTACATTAAAAGGATTATTCACCACGACCAAGTGGGATTTATTCCTGGGCTGCAAGTTTGGTCCAACATCTGCAAATCAATCAATGTGATACAGTACATTAATAAAAGAAAGAACAAGAACCACATGATCCTCTCAATACAGGTTGAAAAAGCATTTGACAGGGGCGCCTGGGTGGCTCAATTGGTTAAGCAACTGCCTTCGACTCAGGTCATGATCCCGGAGACCTGGGATCGAGTCCCACATCGGGCTCCCTGCTCGGCAGGAAGCCTGCTTCTCCCTCTCTCATTCCCCCTGCTTGTGTTCCCTCTCTCGCTGTGTTTCTCTCTGTCAAATAAATAAAAAAATCTTTTTAAAAAAAAAAAGAAAGAAAGAAAAAAGAGAAAGCATTTGACAAAGTAAGCATCCTTTTTTTTTAATCAAAACTCTTCACAGTGTAGGGATAGAGAGTACATACCTTAATATCATAAACGCCATCAATGAAAAACCCACAGTGAATATCATTCTCAATGGGGAAAAATTGAGAGCTTTCCTCCTAAGATGAGGAACACAGCAGGGCTATCCACAGTCACCACTACTATTCAACATAATACTAGAAGTCCTAGCCTCAGCAGTCAGGCAACAAAATGATTAAAAAAAAAAAAAAAAGACATCTGAGTCAAGCTCTCACTCTTCGCAGATGATATGATATTTTATGTGGAGAACCCAAAAGACTCCACTCCAAAACTGTTAGAACTCATACAGGTATTCAGTAAAGTGTCAGGATATAAAATCAATGCACAGAAATCAGTTGTATTTCTATACACCAATAGCAAGACAGAAGAAAGAAATTAAGGAGTCTATCCCATTTACAATTGCATCCAAAACCATAAATACCTAGGAATAAACCTAACCAAAGAAGCAAAGAATCCATACTCAGAAAAATATAAAGTATTCATGAAAGAAATTGAGGAAGACACAAAAAAATGGGAAAAAATCCCTGCTCATAGATTGGATGAACAAATATGAAAATGTCTATGCTACCTAAAACAATCTACACATTTAATGCAATCCCTATCAAAATACCATCAATTTTTTTCAAAGAAATGGAACAAATAATGATAAAATTTATATGGAACCAGAAAAGACCCCAAATAGCCAGAGGGACAGAGGGATGTTGAAAAAGAAAACCAAAGTTGGCAGCATCACAATTCCTAACTTCAAGTTCTATTACAAAGCTGTAATCATCAAGACAGTCTGGTACTGGCACAAAAAGAGACATACAGATCAATGGAACAGAATAAGGAACCCAGAAATAGATCCTCAACTCTATGGTCAACTCATCTTTGACAAAGAAGAAAAGAATGTCCTATGGAAAAAAGACAGTCTTTTCAACAAATGATGTTGGGAAAATTGGACAGCCACATGCAGAAGAAAGAAATGCGACCATTTCCTACACCAGACACAAAAATAGACTCAAAACAGATGAAAGACCTCTCCTCAATGGAGACAGGAATCCATCAAAATCCTTGAGGAGAACACAGGCAGCAAACTCTTTGACCTCAGCCACAGCAACTTCTTCCTAGAAACATGGCCAAAGGCAAGAGAAGCAAGGGAAAAAAATGAACTATTAGGACTTCATCAAGATCAAAAGCTTTTGCACAGCAAAAGAAACAATCAACAAAACCAAAAGACAACCAATAGAATGGGAGAAGATATTTGCAAATGATGTATCAAATAAATGGTTAGTATCCAAAATCTATAAAGAACTTATCAAACTCAATACCCAAAGAACACATCATCCAATCAAGAAACGAGCAGAAGACATGAATAGACATTTCTGCAAAGAAGACATCCAAATGGCCAACAGACACATGAAAAAATGCTCAACATCCCTCAGCATCAGAGAAATACAAGTCGAAACTACAGTGAGATACCACCTTACACAGTCTGAATGGCTAAAATTAACAAGTCAGGAAATGACAGATGTTGGCAAGGATGTGGGGAAAAGGGGATGCTCCTACACTATTGGGGATATAAACTGGTGCAGCCACTCTGGAAAACAGTATGAGATTCCCCAGAAAGTCAAAAATAGAGCCACCCTACAACCCAGCAATCACACTACTGTGTATATACCCTAAAGATACAAATGTAATGATATGAAGGGGCACGTGCACCCAAATGTTTATAACAGCAATGTCCACAATAGCCAAACTATGGAAAGAACCTAGATGTCCATCAACAGATGAATGGATAAAGATGTGGGGTGTGTGTGTGTGTGTGTGTGTGTGTGTGTGTGTGTAATACTATGTAGTCATCAAAAAGAATGAAATCCTGCCATTTTCAATGACATGGATAGAACTGGAATGTATTATGCTGAGCAAAATAAGTCAATCAGAGAAAGACAATTATTATATGATCTCTCTGATAGAGGCATTTGAGAGGCAGGACAGTGGGTTGCGGGGGGTAGGGAGGGAAAAAATGAAACAAGACGGGACCGGGGAGAGAAACAAACCATAAGAGACTCTTAATCTCAGGAAACAAACTGAGGGTTACTGGGAGCGGGGAGAGGGCAGGTTAGGATGGTTGGGTTATGGAAAAAATAAAAAATAATTTTTAAAAAGTGTATTGTGGGCGCCTGGGTGGCTCAGTTGGTTAAGCGACTGCCTTCGGCTCAGGTCATGATCCCGGAGACCCGGGATCGAGTCCCACATCGGGCTCCCTGCTCAGTGGGAAGCTTGCTTCTCCCTCTCTCACTCCCACTGCTTGTGTTCCCTCTCTGGCTGTGTTTCTCTCTGTGAAATAAATAAAATCTTAAAAAAAAAAGTGTGTTGTATCAATGGCAAATTAATTTTGAATATTAAAAGCATCCTGTAGTTCTATATCAATTAATATTAAAAGAAATCAATGACATAATGAAATATTTCACAATTGCTTGTTAATAACCTAATTAACATAAAATACTATATCCCCATATGTGGATTTTTGTATCCACTTATCATTGGATCGTGAGATTTTAAAGGCTATTTTATATATTTTTATACTTGTGAACTGTCTGTGACATCACGCATAATCCACATCGTGTTTAATATTGAGGAAATAATGAAATCGAAGAAGGCACAAAGAATCAGTTTTGAGGTAGACTTTCCTATATAATAGAAATATCAAAGCCTGTAAGTATGAAAAGAGAAGAATTTATCAAAAATGGCAAAATATAAAAGGATAGAAGTTAAGAAAACTACAACTTTATTAAAAAAGAAAAACAATACAATTTTGAGAAATAGACACTGCCAGAAGACAATTTCCACAGATTTCTTGCATTCCTGCATAGCCTAAACCTTCTGAGTACAGAACAAGTTTAAAGAACAAACAATCTGGAAGCTAGAGACTGTGAAATACTCTAGAGAAATTTAGAGATTTATCTCACCAGAGACATCCCAGGGTAGTCAAGATAAAGCCCTCTTCCTTTCCACCCAGAGAGGTTTGTGTACATTCCAAGATAATGAGGCCTCTCTCTCCAGAGGGAAAAAAAGAGATGTCCCAGCTAATCCCATTTAGCTCAGAGTCTCTCTGTCTTGGAACTCCTGTCTGGTGATGCAGTCTCACTGAATGCCCAGGTAACCTCAGGCCCTCATCACATCATCCTGTGGGCATTAGGGTGTGAGGACAAATACCCATAATGCTGCTCTACTCTTGTTCTTGCTGAGGGTAAGAAATGGTCTATTTCTCTGACCCAAGGTACTTGTATTCTTCTATCAGTAGACACCTAAGTCTGGGGCAGGCTAACTCGTTATCTTTAAAAAAGAGTAAAATCTGGGGCACCTGGGTGGCTCATTTGTTAAGCATCTGCCTCTGACTCAATTTCATGATCCCAGAGTCCTGGAATCAAGCCCCACACTCCCTCTGCCGCTCTCCTGCTGTCTGTCAAATAAATAAATAATATATTAAAAAAAAATAAAGACAGGGGTGCCTGGGTGGCTCAGCCTTTGAGCCTTTGCCTTCGGCTCAGGTCATGTTCCTGGAGTCCTGGAATCGAGCCCTGCATTGGGCTCCCTGCTCAAGAGGAGGCCTACTTCTCCCTCTCTGAATCCCCCTGCTTGTGTTCCCTCCCTGGCTGTTTTGCTCTCTGTCAAATAAATAAATAAAATCCTAGAAAAAGAGGAAGGAGAAGGGTAAAATCTTAGACCCTTCACAATTTTAGATTTATCAGAAACAAAATGTAAATTGTGTTGTTTCACTTGGTGTTGGGAAAAGAAATGCAAATATTGGAACATACTGACCTTATGATAATCAAATGTTAAGTCCTTAAAGTGCAAAATCCTACAAATATATGAGGAGATGGATTCAATGACTCATAATTTTAAACTCGGCTATGATGGATGTTGGAGCATGGCAGGTGTGATACATCCCTAACTGAATTCATTTTCCATGATAGCTGTCAAATTTGATGTCTACACATATAAATACAAATTGCATTGGTATATGTCTTTATTCATATATTCATATATTTCTTCAGCTTTCCTGTCTTCTTTTACCAGATGTGGTTTATTTTGTTTTGTCCTCACCCTTCCTGCCCAGTTCTTGCCCACTCACTCTGCTGGGTTGTGATTGTTGCCTCAACATTTTTGTCACTTTCCCTAGCTCTGAATTTTGAGATGCTCCATATGCTTTATTTTTCCAAGGGGTCTAGTTTACCAGTGCCTGACTCTTATCAGCTTTGTCCTATTTCTCAGAAGGACAGATAACAACCAATAGCTACCATTGGCTGATGAAAGAAAGGGCTACTTGCTCTGTCTATCATCCTGTGATCCCCTTTTAACTCTTTTGCAATCACCTTACTCCAGAGACTACCTGGACTTTCAGGCTTCTCCAAGTATTGCAAGAGACAGAGGCACTTGTTGGGAACTTGAATTAAATGTCAAGAAATAGTTCTCCTGAAGGGTGTCTTAAAATGTTCCAGATATTCTGGCAGTGAAAACAGTTGTAATTCTCTTTACCATCCCAAACTGCCCCCTCTCAGTTGCTCTTTTTTTTTCCAAGATGCAGTTGCATTGTTCATTATGAGAACAAACATTTTTGATTGCTTCATTCAAACGGTCCACATCAAAATATGCTATAAAGATGTTTCCTGGAAAATTGACTATTGTTGTTTAAATGCACATTTTTCAGAGAGCTCTAAAGAACTCCTAATAAGTTTCCACATTTATGTAAGATTAATTTGCATCTCCACTCTTGCACTTTCAATGCCTTTCGGGTTTTTTTTTTCAGTAGTAGTTTCTTAACCTCTCTTCTCTTCACTGCATTCTGTAAAACCTCACCACTCTCCCCTTGTGAGTGAAATACTTGGTTGGGTCTTCAGCAGATAATATTGCACCATTTCTAGGACTAGAGTTGCTTGCCCTTGTCTCGTTAGGATAACTTCCATTATCGAGTCTCATCCTACCCACCCTAAATATGCTACGATAAAATGCTACCTCACTTGCTCTGCTATTTGGTTTAACCCTCTGCTACATAGGAGAGCAGAAAAGGAGAGAGATGGAGAGTAAAGTCACTGAATGCAGAGAAGAAACTTGTCTTGGACATGGATGTGTTTGGAGGAGATAATATCCATGTCAGGATAATTTAGGGAACTTTGAAATATCTACTCAAGTGAGGCTGAGACTGGTTTTTCTGTAGCATTCCTTGAGCTGCTCAGTGACTAATTCTCCCTTATCCAATATGCCACAGAGAGGAGAGAAGTGGAGGGAAATGGGCATGTTGGGGATTGGGTTTGGCAAAGTTCTGGAAATCTGAACTGAGATGTCAGGGCCTCAGATCCCAGCTGAGAGTTAAATAGGACCTTCAGGTTCATCTGGACGTGGTTTAGAGACCAGCAAAAGACCAGAAATAGAGAGAAGCAATTACAAAATTCAAAGAACTTTTGTGAAGCCTGCATTAGGATAAGATCTGGTTGGGCCTTGAGATGGGAAGGATGTGGCCAACGACACAGGTCTGCAGATGCGGGGAGAACCAGAGTGGGTATGGAGAATGGAGACTGGGGGGGCAGGCATCTTTATCCTGCCTTTGCTGCTGTTGCTATTCTTCTAACTTGTTTTTCCCCATCTCTAACTTTTCTTCTTATATTTATTCCTTCAGTTAACAATCACAGAGCATGTAGGATGCAGTGGACATTGCACCGGGCAGCATGCAAAATAGATAAGACCGTGTTCCTACTTTAGTAATTACCCTATTGCAGGAGATTATAGTCTAGGCCTATATTTCCCAAACTATGTGTAAAGAATCATTACTTTTTCCATAAGCTACAAATAAGTATTTTCTGCCTTTTTGTTCCTGTAGTCAAAGGAATTTGGAAAATGTATAAGATTCCACTGTTGGATGATGACAATGTATATTAACATAGGAAATGTACTAACATATCCTGTAATACAGAAATTTTTAACTCATTATTTTATCAATTTATGTGACCACAGGACTCCATTTTGTTTCTTATAAAAATTTATAATATTCTAAATGAGGAATAGTCTAAGAGCATACTTATAATAGGGGATTTAAAGTATTTGTTTAGTAAGGCCAACATCTGGGCTCAGTCAGGGCACTTTCTAGTTGTGAAGCTATTGGTTTTCAGGCTGCAGCGGACCTTGGAGAGAGGGACAGGATTAGCACAAGTTAAAGTGTCAACAGGCTTGCTGGATTGTTTTTCTTTTTTCTTTGTTCTCTTTTTTTTTTTTTGAGATTTTTGCCTTTCTTTAAAAATATATTTTATTTATTTGAGAGAGAGCGTGTGCGAGAGAGCACAAGCAGAGTAAGGGGCAGTAGGAGAAGCAAACTCCCCACTGAGCAGGAAGCAAGACACAAGGCTCAATCCCAGGACTCCAGGGCCCCAGGATCCCAGGATCATGATCTGAGCCAAAGGCAGACACTTAACCAACTGAGCCACCCAGGTGCACTGTCATGTTTCTTGAATAAACATTCCTTAGGTTGCTATAAGCCTTTACTTAATTTCCAGATTTCTGAAAAGGGTGATTTTGATAGTTTTACTGCTTTTATGAACAAGGAGGCTTTTGGAGGTCCTTACTCCAGCATTCCCTCCATGCATTTTTTTTTTATTCCACTGTATGTTTATTCTTGTTGTTCTCCATACTAGAAATGTACTTGTCCTCTGTTTATGGTGCTTGGAAAATGATCATTGAGATGTCTAATATCTCATCCTTAGTGTAGCCTCCCTTTCTTCTTTTTTCTTCTGCCTCCCAGGCAGAATTAATTATGCTTCATTTGACTTGTTTGTACATTTTATAGCTGTGATCACATAGCCTTATGCTCAGCTGTTTCAGAGTTCTACATTTGGTTATGAATATTGTGTATTACGGACCCCAGGAATCACTATTCATAGTAATCTTGAACGTGCCCCCTGGAGTTATAGAGTGAACAGTCTGCATGGCTAAACCTGGGTGCTTTGTGTGTCTCCACCAGTTAGCATGAAATACTTACGATAGAAATAAAGTCTAATTCAAATTTGTTTGCCCAAGATTGAATCCAAAAGTTCTCCAAAATACATACTCAATAATTTAATAAATGAATGAATAAATATATTCTCCCTATCCTTGTTATAGATCACACACAGGCCCTTCCTCGGAAAAAACTTATAATGTGGAACGTGAACAGGAAACCAAAATAACTGAACTAAGTAAGGACCTATAACTGCCATGGGGTTAGGAATAAAATTCCTATTACTTCCACAGCAAGAGAGAATGATTAGCAAATTCATGAATTAACCTTCTGTTTATTAGAGGATTTCTACTTAATTCATGCTGTAGGCCTTAATTATACATGTTTCCATATGTCTTATTAAGAACTTCTTAGGTTGCATGATACAGAAGCTGCCTAGAGATAGCTAAAATAAAGAGAATTTTTTGTAAAGAATCAGAGATATTTCATGGAAACCAAATGCAGAACTTGAACATGACCTCTATACACTGCAAGTTCAAACTAAAAAGTCTGTAATAAGGCCTTCCTTCCATTTCTCCAAGACCATTCTCTTGGATTATTTCTTCTGTCTGCACATCTGCTTTATTCTTTTCTTTCTCCCTAAAGACCTATTTTCTCTAGGTCAGCCTGCACAAGGTCACCACAGCCCAGGCTTCGGTACTCTCTCTGTTACACATCACATCAAACTAACTAGAGTTTCTGAGTCCCTGTTTCTAATTCTCACAGGAGTGAATGCACCGGACAAGCTTGGGTCAGGTGGGAACTGCTGGAATAAATGGCTATGCACAGAGGGGTGGGTGGTGCTACCTGCCTCCCAAGTCTGCCGGAGTTCACTCACTAGAAGAAAATGGGCAATGAGGATAGGGCTGCAGGTGGTGGGGAGTTTAACTGATAACTGAATAGGCATCTGTATTAGTCTGTTAGAGCTGCCATAACAGAATACCATAGGCTGGACGGCTTAAACAATAGAAATTTATTTTCTCACAGTTCTGGAGATTAAGGGTCCAAGATTAAGGTGCCAGTAGAGTTTCAGGTGAGGTCTCTTTTCCTGGCTTGCTGATGGCCACCTTCTTGCCATGTCCTCATATGATCTTTCTTCTGTGAACCCTTGAAGAGAAATTTCTGTTGACTCTTCCTTTTTTCTTCTTTTTTTTTTAATTTTTTTTTAAGATTTTTATTTATTTATTTGACAGAGAGAAACACAGCGAGAGAGGGAACAAAAGAAGGGGGAGTGAGAGAGGGAGAAGCAGGCTTCCTGCCGAGCAGGGAGCCCGATGTGGGGCTGGATCGCGGGTCTCCGGGATCATGACCTGAGCCGAAGGCAGTCGCTTAACCAACTGAGCCACCCAGGTGCCCCATCTCTTCCTTTTCTTCTAAGGCTACCAGCCATATTAGATAAGGGTCCCAACCTTGTGGTTAACTTTATTTCTTTAAAGGTCCTACCTTCAAATATGGGGGCTAGGGCTTCAACATATGGATTTTAGAGGGACACAATTCAGTCCATAACAGCATCCCAAAAGGTATCCACAAAAGGTATCCATAAAAAAATGTCTGAGTGTAATGCACATTGTTTCACTTACAAATAATGGTCATTAATGGTCTAGAACTGTTAAAGATTTGTTAAAGAATAATTCATGAATTGGTTTTTCTTCTTTGTAACCAATATTGTCACATATGTATATATATGTGTGGAATATATGGTCATATATATTCAATTCTCAATTATCCATACTAACGAAGATGTAGAGTGAATAATTAGATGGTCTAAAATCAAAAGTATTTTTGCACCTGCTCTATCCTAGTAACCTAATGCCCTGCAGAAAGCAACAGTAACATTCAGAGGACCAAGAGTGTAACTTTGCCATGACTTCCTATATAGGTGACCATATTTAATGAGTAGGAAAGATGCTCTATGGAGTTATGTAGATATCTGCATCCTATTTTATTTAGTAAGGGAGAGGATTATACAGCAAAAAAGCGGGAAACTGGGCCACAAAGTAATAGGCGTAGACCTGGAAAAAAACAAAGGAAACTCTTTATAGTATGCAATTTAAATGTATTTATCATAGCACTCAGAGATTTATAACTAAATTTTAGTGGGGACTAAAACCATCCTCCTCTAAACAAACACTACTCAACTCCACCACTGAAATCCATTTACCCAAACCCAGTGACTTATTCAAGTATTATTTGGGTGCCCTTCTCAAAGCAAAAATCCTAATATCATCTCAGTTTAGGGATATTGTTCTGCTCCCAGGAAATAATTCTGAGTACTCTGGATCCTTGGGAAGTAGTAATATGGAAACATTGTTAAATCTTGAGTCTTTCAAAGACTACTCTATTGAATGCTGCCCTGATTCTGCTGTGCCCGTCTTGGCCACCAAATCAAGAGAAGGAAACTCACACAGATTGAGCACCTACAATGTACAGTACATCTACTTAGAACATTTTAATTTCAGATAATACTTCTAATAGATAACTCCTTTAAATATAGAAATAAGAAATAGACAAATCTACTATATTTGTCAATATGTCCCTATTTATTATAATTTTTATGGTATAGAGTTATAGAGTATATGCAGTGTAGTATAGTGGTTAGGAATAAAGGATTCTGGATTAAAATGTCAAGGTTCAAACCCCAGCCCTATCACTTACTAGCTGTGTGACCTTAGCCAAATCACTTAATCTCTCTGTGCTCCAGTGTCATTACTAAAAACGGATAATAACTTCTACTTCATAGGGTTGCTGGGAAGATTAAAAAAATAACAAATGAAACTGTTTAGAGAAGTTTGTGGTGCATAGTCAGTACCATGCTACTTTTTGCTATAATTACAATCCCTATTATTTCCATGTTAGCTACTATGACAGGCAGACTCTAAGATGGTTTCCAATGATTTTCACTTCCCAATATTCACACCCTTGTGTAATCTCTTCCCCTCAAGTGTAGGTAGAACCTATGAATGACTTCTTTGTTTTTATTTAAATTCAATCAGACAACATATATTATATCATTACTTTTGGATGTAGAGTTCATTAATTCATTAGTTGCATATAACACCCAGTACTCATCATGTCATTTGCCCTCCTTAAATTAGTTCATCACCCAGTTACCCCATCCCCTACCACTACCCTCAGTTTGTTTCCCAAAGTCAGGTGTCTGCCATGGTTTTTATCCCTCTGATTTTTTTTTTTTTAAGATTTTATTTATTTGACAGCGAGAAACACAGCTAGAGGAGAAACACAAGCAGGGGGAGTGAGAGAGGGAGAAGCAGGCTTCCCGCCAAGCAGGGAGCCTGATGTGGGACTCGATCCCGGGTCTCCGGGATCATGACCTGAGCCGAAGGCAGTCGCTTAACGAACTGAGCCACCCAGGCGCCCCTATACCTCTGATTTTTTAATCTCTTCTAATTTCTTCCCATTCAGTTTTCCCTCCCTTCCCCTATGATCCTCTGCATTGTTTCTTATATTCATATATGAGCAAAACCATATGATAATTGTCTTTCTCTGATTGACTTCTTTTCATCAGCACAATACCCTCCAGTTCCATCCACATTGATGTAAATGGTAAGATTTCATTCTTCCTGATGGCTAATATTCTACTGTGTGTGTGTGTGTATGTGTACCACACCTTCTTTATCCATCCCTGTGTTGATGGACATTTGGGCTTTCCATAGTCTGGCTATTTTGAACATTGCTGCTATGAACATTGGGGTTGCAGTGCCCCTTAATAGCACTACATCTATCTCTTTGAGGTAAATACTTAGTGCAACTGCTGGGTCATAGAGTAGCTCTATTTTTTAACTACTTGAGGAATCTCCATCCTGTTTTCCAGAGAAGCTATACCAGCTTGCATTCCCACCAGCAGTGTAAGGTTCCCCTTTCTCCAAATCCTCACCAACATTTGTTGTTTCCTGACTTGCTAATTTTAGCCATTATTCCTATGAGTCCCTTCTAACCAATAAAATATAGCAAAGTTGATGGATGTCACTCCTACGATAGGTTATATGAAACTGAGACTGTCATCTTGCTAGAAGACTTAATCTACTGTCTCCTTGGCTTACATGTGGTAATGAATCAAGCTATCACATTGGAGAGGCTTGAATTCCAAGGAATTGAGGTCAGTTTAAGCCAACAACCAACCAGGAACTGAGGTCCACAGTCCAACAACCCACAAGGAATTGAATTCTGTGAACAATCGTATGAGATCACCACAAATCCTTTCCCAGTCAGGATTTCAGATAAGACTCCAGTCCTGGCCTACAAATGTAGCCTATAAAAGACCTTAAGAGAGTCTGCCTAAGCTATGCTTAGATTTCCAGGCCACAGAAACTGTGATATAATAAGTGTGTATTGCTTTAAGTCATTAAGTTCCATGGTTCTTTGTTTCGTAGCAGTAGACAGCTAATACACCCACAAAAATTAGACATAAAGTGATTGCTCCAATAAATATTCATTCACTCTCCCTCCTCAGTTATATATCTTTTAATGTGATTTTTTTACTAGAAATCACTCTTCAAAGCATTGTGTATTAAAACACACATGTGGGATTAGCCCAAATTTGGCTTATATCTTTTTGGTAATCATTATTCTCTTGCTTTGATTCAGTTTATGCAATAATACTAACTATTCCTTATGAAGTGCCTATGTATGGCATGGCATACACGAGCCATGTGTCAAGCATCTTACATTATCTCATTCAGTCCTTCACAAAAACCCTGAAAGGTGAGTTTCATTACCTTCTCTTTATGGGTAAGGATAGTGGTGTTCTGAGAGATTAAAATCCCTTTCCAGAGCCACAGCTTGATGTTCTAAATTCTCCAAACAAAACAAAACAAAAAGCCACCAGTGTTTTGCTCCAGCTGTTCTCAAGATAATATAGCTGACCCTTGAACAACACGGGAATTAGGGGTGCCAACTCTGATGCTGTCCAAACTCTGCATGTAACTTCTGAATGCCCCAGAACTTAACTACTATAAGCCTACCATTGATCAGAAACCTTTCTAATATTATAGGTAATTAACACATATTTTACATTATATATATTATATACTGATTCTTGAAGTAAGCTAGAGAAAAAACGTTGAGAAAAATGTAAAGAAAATCATAAGGAATGAAAATACATTTACAGAACTGCAGTATAAAGTTCACACATAGACAGTGTGCCTGGAGGTCCCACAGGTCTATCTCTTGCTTTAAGAGTGTCTGGATGGACAGACCCAGGAACATTCCTTCTTCCAGCCTCCAACCACCTCCCAGTCTCTTTTCCACTTATCACCTTCCAAACCATCTTCTCAGCCATCCTCTGCCACCAGGACCAGCCAATACTGTTTTTCAAGTTTAGCTCTTTACTGCCAATGAACTATGTGTCAGAATTATTCCACCTGGTGAACATGCATTGGCACACCTCTTATACCTACCTCTCTCTGGGCTTTTATTTCCAACGTGACAATGGGGCTCTAGAGAACATGAGTCACTTCCTCCTGAGCTGATGGAAAAGAAGCACAAGGGCATCCAGCATCTCTTGAAGAAGCAAAACCACAGTGGTGGCCTCACCCTCTTCCATGATGTGCAGAAGCAATCCTATTGTGAGGACACTCTGAAGACACACACACACACGTTGTGTCTTTCCATAGTGTCAGCTTCATTCAATCATAAAGCAAGGCTAACGTAATGCAAAGCAGCTTTAGGAATCCAGACTCAATGACTTGTCACTCCACATTTAACTTGGCTTCATACATGTCACACAAAGCAAAGGACCATATAAAGTCACGCAGCAAACAAGATACAAGGAGTAAGAAGCTAACGAACTCGACTCGAAGTCAGTCCATGAGCGTGCCATTGAGATGAGGTCTCCATCAGGTCAGGGTCAGCTCTCGCCGCGTGCAGCTGATTATGTTCAAGCATCAGAGATCAGTTAGGTAGAGCCTTCTGCAGCAGTTGCCTTTTTGATGTGGTCAGACCTAAAAGGGTCAGTGTCAGGGGAGTCTGACAGTTTGCTACAAAAATCCTTCCTCTATAAACGAGTTTAATCATGCATTGGCCTTTGCAAACCTGCTATTGTTCTACCTGTTATCAGTTCTGGGTGTCCTCAGCCTGTGCTGGTTTTGGTGCTACCTGGTCTTAACTGCACCACCGTTGGTGGCTTGACATAAGACATGGTTTGACAAGAGTGACTCCATCTTGCTCTCTACATCCATGAGCAAGTATAGGCCCACACAATTCAAACCCGTGTTGTTCAAGGGTCAGCTGTACTATTTTTCTCCAAATAGTTTACAAAGAATTCCAAGATGATATTACTCTTCTTTCTTCATTTCTTTCACCTAGAAAATTCTCATGTATCAATGACCATTCAATCTGGCCCTTCCTGGGTATTTACACTGCAGTCAGGCAATCAGAAGGTCAGCGATATCTAGGTGGTGTCCCCTCTTAGGGGACATCTTCATACATAGTGATATCTGAAAAAAAAAAAAAAAAGATGGGGATTTCAATAGCTCACAGCCAGGCCACATGCTATCATTACAATATGTAAAGGAGCATCTCAGACATTCTTTTCTAAGTTATGGCTTAGGCAGAAACAGAGCTGAGATTTATGCCCACAAATCTCAAGTTCAAATTATGGTTCCCATGACAGACATAACTTACCCTCAAGCACACACGTAGTATTTTTAGTGTGTTAGGTTATAGTAGGACTATTGCAGCCTAAAATATATGTGTGATGTGTTCAGATTACAGCTAATACAAGGTTGTCTAATTTAGATTTCCTTTACTCTAAGGTTGTTTATATTTATACCTAAGCTGATTCACTTGAGTGTGATTTTTGCACTTGAAGGTGCATTTCAAATTTAAGGGAGTAATAATTACTTGTAAATTTAAATTAGTTAGAGCTTAAAATAGGCAGCGTTTGAGCTCAGCACTCAATGACAGGTAGTGGGAATAATATAACCTCAGAGCACATTCAAATATTTAATTTAAGGAGACTCAGAGGAAGGAAGGTTATCTTGTTATACGGAAGGAGAGAAGCCTCAAGGTTAAAATAAACCATGCAGGTTAGTATGTGTATTACATTCTGTGTCCTCCAGGTACATGCATACAAGTAATTCTTCTAAATACATTCATGTATTTAGACTTATTCTCCAAAAATATAGCATACGGTGAATATGAACATTTAATCTTGAAAACCAGCATGTAATCATGTGCCTGGGCCTGAAAATAAATTTCCAAGAAGAAAGAAGAAACAGGATATGAGAAAAAAAGAAGCAATATATATATAGCCTCCCCCTTCTGTTTGGATTTCTCAGGTACCAGTGGCTACATTGGGAAAATTGTGAGTGGATTAGCTTCGGTAGATGGTTAGATTAACTGAGTCAGTCTCAGGCTAACCTGTAGAATATGTCTGATATGTCGCACTTTGGGGTCTTTACTCTTAAGGAAATGTAAATTTCTGAAACAATGTTTAGATATCCAAATTATTCCTTGTCCATAAATACTATATATCTATATATGCAAAGTTATCAAAGTAGACTCACACACACACACACACACACACACACACACACACACACACACTTTTTTTTTCTTCACTTAAAATCTGAACTATGAAAACATTGAGTTCTAGAAGGCAACAGTGGGTACAAGATTACCAGATTCTAATTATTTGGAATAATTTTTAAATGGACAAGAAGTGTGGAGGGAGTTATTTAAAACTAGAGGCGCCTCGGTGGCTCAGTCAGTTAAGTATCTGACTGCTGATTTTGGCTCAGGTCATGATCTCAGGGTTGTGAGATCAAGCCCGTATTGGGCTCCGTGCTGGGCATGGGGCCTACTTAAGATTCTCCCTCTCCCTCTCTCCTTCTTCTACCCTTGCCTCACATTTTGTCTCTCAAAAAAAAACAAAAACAAAACAAAACAAAACACCTTTAAACTAGCATTTTACTTGGTCTGCCCCTCAGCTTTGGATATCCAATTATCAAAATCATGGGTTTTAGAAAATAAAATTTGTTCAAAGCGAACCAAACTTTGGAGACTGGAATAATACAGTAAACTAATCACACGTATACACCGGTTTTCCAAGGTTTCATTAAATTAAAAACATATTTTAAATTATTTATTTTTGTAAGAAGGAGAGAGAGCATGCAAGCACTCGCACAAGTGGGAGGAGGGGCAGAGGGAGAAGCAGACTCTCCGCTGGGCAGGGAGCCCCATGCAGGGCTTGTTCCCCGGAGAGCCAAAGGAAGACCTTTGACTGACTGAGCCACTTGCCCAAAAGATACATTTTAAAGTAGTGGTTCTCAAAATGTGTTTCCCTGAGCTAACAGCATCAGAATCACCCAGAACTTACTAGAAATGCAGATTTCGCCTGCCTCTCTCTGCATCTACTGGAACACTGGAGGGGAGGACCCAGCAATCTGTTTTAGCAAGACCTCCAGGTGATTCTGAAACAGATTAAGTTTTGAGAACCCCTGGTTTAAAAAGAATAAATCCAGATTAGCCCCAAAACAGAAGAAAGCACCATCAGCAAAAAGAGAGAGAGAGAGAGAGAGATTTCTGAGAAATAAAGAGCACACTGGATTGGATAGTCAATGCAATAATACAAGAGAAAACTAAAAATCTTATGTCTACTAGGGCAGAAGCAGTTCAGGGAAGAGTTTACCTTATTAAAGAAAAGTGGGGGTTGTTTAGGGTTGGGGGACTGACAAGCCATTGATGATTAATTTAGGTGACTGCCTTGGAACACCTAGGCAGGGCTGACCCCTCTCCTGCCTCCCTGTGTTCCTTCCCCACCCAACTGATGCGAGGTCCCATGCAGCTGTGGCCTTTACTTATTACAACAGAGGTTTGGGGCTGTGCCAGCAAAGCAGTACTGGGCCCCAGGTGGCTACTGATGGGAAAGATAAATGACCCCATGCCAAAGACATTGGCTGTCTCTCCCCAGAAACAGTTTATCTCTCCCCAACAATCATTATTGACAAAACAAAGTAATCTCTACAGATAGGCAAGCAGGGATTCTTAATTAAAGAGATGAGCAGTCAAACAAGAATTATAATTAGTTGAAGACAGTCCACACCATGAGAGGAACACTAAACTCAGTAAGAAAAAGACCTAATAAAACTAATAAGAATAAGCTAGTAGAGCAATGAGGAAAGAACTTTGGAATCCGTTACATTCACCAGGGATTGCAAATGGCAACTAAAAGTGAACTGAAAATCAGGTTTATTTTTGTTATATAAAGAGAAAAATGAAGGGCAGTAGCCCAAGGCTACTGTAACATTGCATTGATGCCATCGGGATCCATATTCTTTCTATCTTTCTGCTCTGCCATTCAGTGTGGTTTTTATCCTGTTGTTTGCAAGATAGCTGCTGAAACTCCAGATCACATAACTGCATCCTCTGAATGAGAAGAAAAGAAATAAAAAGGCAGCACCAACAAACTTGGCCAAGAATTATAGTTTATAGCCACATCCAGGTGAGGGTAGAATAGACAGAAGCAAGAACAACCTTGTTCACCCACAGAGTATCTACCACATAAGTGTAATTATTATATTTGGAGAAATTTAAGAAGATATTGCATCGGTGATAAATTTTAAATGTAATTGACAAAGTAAAAACTCAGTCCATGAACTAAAGAGCATAATGGACAGAGCTGAGGAGCAAATTAGTGAGTCAGGAAACCAAACTAAAGAATGTTAGAACAATTCCCAGAAATTTAGAAAGCCACTGAATCTAAAGCAGGAAAATTGAAAAATATCTGTGAAGAAATCATGGGGGAATTCCAAAGAACAAATGAAAAAATAATCAAGAGGTTCTGCAGATACAAAACAGGTTAGCCTCTCCTATTAGCCAAGAAGAAGTCCCCTCCATTATCTATCCCTGCACTCCGCAATCACTAAGTAAACAATGCTAGCCCCAGAATCCAAGACTACTTGGATTGATTAAAGACTTCTACATTTCAGCTGATACCTGAAATAGTGTTGTTAATACTTAGATATTATCTGAGCATTGCATAAGATAAGAAATAAGGACTAGATAACCCCTTTAGCTGATCTCTAACACACGATGTTTCTTTTACCACAACCAACAAAATAAAATTTCAGACATGAACCTGAGAGATGCAGCCAGCCCTAGGTTTGGCAGACATTAAAGCAAACAAAAGTACACAAACAGGTAAAAAACAAAGTGATATAAAAAGATTTAACAGACTGAGTATGGTAAAAGAAATTAGTTATTGCCGTTCTAATATTAGACCAAATAAAATGTGAAGAAAAGGACATTTAATAGTTTGAAAAAGGGACATATTTTACATTTATAAAAGTTACAAACCAGAAAGAATACATAACAGTAATAAATCTTTATGCATTTAGATAATAGAAAAACAGTGAGAAATGTGAAATATTGATACACCACTCTCTGAGAAATAGACCAAATTAGGGCACCTCGGTGCCTCAGTCGTTAAGCATCTGCCTTCGGCTCAGGTCATGATCCCAGAGTTCAGGGACTGAGCCCCTCTTCGGGCTCCCTGCTCAGCAGGAAGCTTGCTTCTCCCTCTCTCACTTCCCCTGCTTGTGTTCCCTCTTTAGCTGTGTTTCTCTCTGTCAAATAAATAAATGAATGTATAAATAAATAAATAAATAAATAAATCTTTTAAGAAAAGAAAACAAGAAAAAAAGAAATAGACCAAGTAGAGAAAAAGGTAGTAAGTTTGATCTATATATAGAACACATGTATTACATATTTTCCTTCTGTTTTCCTCTTAATATCAATAAGCTAATACTTTGGAAAGATGAATAAAATAAACTTTTTGACAAGAGAGTAAAAGAAAAGACACAAAATAAACAGCATTGGGAATTAGAATATAGCAATGCCTCAGTTATAAAGATTTTCTTAATTATAAGAAAAGATAAACTATAATTTTGCACCAAACTTGAAAGAAATACCAAGATTTCTGAAGTAGAACAATAAGAGCCAAACATTACTGACAACATGCTGATAGTTAAAAAAACAATTACAGAAGGTAAATAACTAGGCTGGATCTGTAAATTAGCAAGGGCTACTCAAGCACATAATCCTCAAGAGTGAATCTACAGAAAGCCAGCTGAATCTGAAAACCATTAAGTCCTGCAATTTAAGTAGAGCACAGAGACAGAGGCACAGAGAGAAAATATTTTATTTTTTTTAAAGATTTTATTTACTTATTTGACAGAGAGAAACACAGCTAGAGAGGGAACACAAGCAGGAGGAGTGAAAGAGGGAGAAGCAGGGTTCCTGCTGAGCAGGGAGCCCAATGCGAGGCTCAATCCCAGGTCTCTGGGATCATGACCTGAGCCCAACACAGTCGCTTAACCCACTGAGCCACCCGGACGCCCTGAGAAAATACTTTTTTTCTGACGGCTTCCAATGCTTCCAAGTTATTCCTCTGTAGTTGACCTCTATGAGATGCTGGTAGTGAGGTATTCTTATGCAACTTTACAAAGCATCAGGACATCCTGTGACATCTGGCAGATGGGATATTATGCAACCAGTAGAAATAAGTTTATAAAGGAAAAAATACAACTTTGAAGAAAATGTCTCTAAAATAATGTGAATATTTTTAGCAAGCATAATATGAAATTGTAAATAGTGTGGTACCACTCTACTAAAAAAAAATACATAATTTTATATATGATATGATATATGACATGTATATAAGCTTTGGATTCTCAACATCTAGAGCCATCTGGATTCATTTTCCTTTAAAAAAAATAACATCTTCAATTTTTCTGAACATTCCACCCTTTCACTGATCATCCGCTTCTACATATATCCCCTTCTTCTGGCATCAACTTCTTTGAGAGTGGACACTCCTAATCTCATCATTCCTGGGAGTATCATTAGCATAAGGCTGTTAAGTGTGAAGATTTCATTAAACATTGAGGCTTATGGAGGGGAATTACCATAGCACATATGGGAAACTATTTAAAACTAGCCAGAATGAGGGGAGATTTTCCTATTGTGTGTTGTCTATTGTAAAGCTACAAAAAATGAAAGCACTGTGACATTGCATTCAGAAGAGATGGATGGAATAAATACCACATCCAAAAATTAAATCCAATTTAAAATTCAATCCAAAGTAAGAATTTAGTATATGATTAGGAAAGCACTCTAAAACAATAGGAAAGAAGCATATCCCTTTTTTTTTTTCAAGAGAGAGAAAGTAGAGGTGGGTTAACTAGAGGGAGAGGGAGAGAGAGAATCTTAAGCAGGTGCCATGCCCAGCATGGAGCCCAGGCTGGCCTGGATCTCATGACCTGAGCCGAAATCAAGAGTCGACTGCTTAACTGACTGAAACACCCAGGTGTCCCAGAAACATATTTTTTAATAGTCAGAAAGACAACTGGAAATTTTTGTGTGTGTGTGAACTATTTTTTAATGAAGTTGGATTCCTCATCTCATATTGTATTCCAAAATAAATCTAAAATGGCTTAAAGATATATATATAAATAAAATAATATATATACAAATAAAATTAAAACATTCAATGTTAAGCAAAAACAAAAATAAAATCTTGGAGGAGGGGAAGGCATTTCTGAAACATGAAAGAAAAATTAGATTTTTCAAAAGGAACAGAAAGTACATTTCCAAAAAGTCATTCTAAGGAATTAATTGCACAAGAAAATAAAGGTATATGTAAAATGATGCTTGGGGTAGTATTGCTTATAAATCTCAATTCATGAGGGATATCTGGGTGGCTCAGTGGGTTAAGCGCCTGACTCTTGATTTCAGTTCAGGTCATGCTCTCAAAGCCATGAGATCAAGCCTCATATCCCACGTCAGGTTCAATGCTCAGCAGGGAGTCTGCTTTGTCCCTTTCCCTCTGCTGCTCCCTTGTCTGTGCATGTTCTCACTCAAATAAATAAAATCTTAAAAAATAATGATAAATAATAAGTGAACTAATTTTAACTTCCATCAATGAGATTTAGTGAAATAAATTCCAGTTCTTCTATATATGTTACATTTAAAAATAATGTGTACTTGTATTTATTGATATGAAAAGATATTCACAAAATGTTAATAAACAGGAAAAGGGGGAATTATTACAAAACAGTGTATAAAATATATATAAAACAGTATTTTTTTTTTAATGTTCCAACATAAAAGTAAAATTCCATCATCTTCTCGGTCGCAAAGCTTCCTATCGTTTCCTAATATCTACAGAACAGCCTGACTTTCTAGCATTAACATTTGAAGGTCTTTACATCAAACACTCCTTTTCCTCCCTCAAGAGAATGTGCTTTATTCACACAAATCTATTATCTTGTCCCAAAGGACTGTGTGCTGTAACGTTTTCATGGAGCTCATGCTGTTCTGTCAACCTGGAAGGAGAAATCTCCACATTTGCTTCTTAAGGAAATTCTCCTCATGCCTCAAGTCTTTGCTCCAATGTCACCTTTCACTGGAACTAGCACTAAGCCCACCCCCACTTCTTTCCTACATTCTCACAGCACAATATTTAGACCTTTTTTATACATCAGCATTTTTTTAATTTTTTTTTATTATTACTTAAATTTTTTCCCAGTGTTCCAAGATTCATTCCCCATTCCTCACACCCAGTGCTCCACGCAATAGGTGCCCCCAGTACCCACCACCAGGCTCTTCCATTCCCCCACCCCCTCCCTCCAAGTCCCTCAGTTTGTTTCTGTGTCCAAAGTCC